>WNWK01005936.1:0-112853 GCA_009830355.1 Cherax destructor
TTATGATGTATATTTCTTGCTTGAATTCCAAGGAGTACAGGTCAAGTGACTTCAAATGTTCCCAGTAATTTTGGTGCTTGACGGACTTATACATGCAGTGAAGGTTCTCTGTACATTCTCTAGATTCGTAATTTCACCCGCCTTGAAAGGGGCTCTTAGTGTACAACAGTATTCCAGCCTAAAGAAAACAAGTGACTTAGAGAGGATCATCACTGGCTTAGCATCCTTATTTTGAAGGTTCTCATTATCCATCCTCATCCCTTATTTTGAAGGTTCTCATTATTCATCCCTTATTTTGAAGGTTCTCATTATTCATCCCTTATTTTGAAGGTTCTCATTATTCATCCCTTATTTTGAAGGTTCTCATTATTCAACTCTTATTTTGAAGGTTCTCAGTATCCATCTTCATCCCTTATTTTGAAGGTTCTCATTATCCATCCTCATCCCTTATTTTGAAGGTTCTCATTATCCATCCTCATCCCTTATTTAGAAGGTTCTCATTATCCATCCTCATTCCTTATTTAGAAGGTTCTTATTATCCATCCTATCATTTTCCTTGCAGATGTTATAATGACACTAGTGTGATCGTTCAAGGTGAGATTCTTTGGCATTATCACTAAGTCCTTCACATTAGTTTTTCTCTCTATTGAGGGTTAAAATTTGTTTTATACTCCATTCTAGCTTTTATTTCCTCAAGTTTTTCATAATGAAGTAACTAAAATTCGTCTTCAATAAAGATCACATTGTTTTCTGCGGCTCACTGGAAGATTTAGCTTATATCCGCTTAGAGATTTACAGTGTCCTCAAAGGATGACACTCTCGTGTAAACTCTAAGATTGTCTGCAAATGATGATACGGTTGCTATGATTTACGTCTCTGTCTATGTCAGATACGAGGATGAGGAGAAAAAGGATTGGGGGGGTAAGAGTCCTGTACTTTGGGGAACACAGCTTTTCAATGCCTTCCTCGGCCATGGGCCAGGTTCGTCTGGTGCTAGCCTGTTCAAGCCAGGCTAGCACCCTAACTACAAAAGTCACTGTTTCAAGCACTAAGTTTGTGTTGATGTTGCACAATATAGAATAATAAAGGCAAGGTATAAGGTAGGTAGAGGTGGTGGCATTTACATCAAATACATGCACTAACTTAAAGCAACACTTGTTTACAACTCATTGTCAGGACCTCCACTGTTGTGAGGGGATGGACGAGCAAGAGGAGGGTGAAGAGGAGAAGAGAGCAAGCAGGAAGAAGGAAAGGAAAAAAAATTAGGACAAAGAGGATGAGGGGGGTAAGAACTAAGAGTGGCTTAAGGACAGAGAGGAAAGGAAGAAGATGGTAGAGAGAAAGAGGAAGAGGTTGATAAGCCACTCCAACACTTCACTAGTACCCATCATAACATCATCACTTCACCAGTACCCATCACAACATTACTTCACCAGTACCCATCACAACATCACTTCACCAGTACCCATCACAACATCACTTCACCAGTACCCATCATATCACTTCACCAGTACCCATCACATCACTTCACCAGTACCCATCACAACATCACTTCACCAGTACCCATCACATCATCACTTCACCAGTACCCATCACAACATTACTGCACCAGTACCCATCACAACATCACTTCACCAGTAACCATCATGGAAATAAATGGTATAAAATACCGACACAATGGAAAAATAAACACATAAGCAGTATAATGTGATCCTTTATTGACAACGTTTCGCCCACGCAGTGGCTTTATCGAGTCACAGACAGATCTACCTGGAAAATGAGCAACATGGAGATATATAGGGTACAGTCAGGTGGAGAATGCTGGGTCAGGTGGAGAAAGCTGCATGTGACTCTTAAAAGTAGTGTGATAGTTAAAAACATAATGTGACTTAAAGGACCTGCAGTGTACCATTCTTGAGTTCTAGGTGGGATAGCGTTGAAGAAGTTTCTTGGCAATAGGTTCAGCTATGTTGTAGAAGCCGTTGTTCTGGTTGAAGTTGTTGGATATACAGATGAGTGATGATTCTAGGATTCTTCGGTATTGCGTGTTGTCTTCTCTGAACATAAGAACATAAGAACATAAGAAAGGAGGAACACTGCAGCAGGCCTGTTGGCCCATACTAGGCAAGTCCTTCACAATCCGTCCCACTAACAGAATATTTGCTCAACCCAATTTTCAATGCTACCCAAGAAATAAGCTTTGACAATTCTACCCACTCATGCGCGAGTCCCACTCAAATCCAACCTCTCACTCATGAATTTATCCAACCTAAATTTGAAACTACCCAAGGTCCTAGCTTCAATAACCCTACTAGGCAGACTGTTCCACTCATCAACTACCCTATTTCCAAACCAATACTTTCCTATATCCTTTCTAAATCTAAACTTATCTAACTTGAATCCATTATTGCGGGTTCTCTCTTGGAGAGATATCCTCAAGACCTTATTTATATCCCCTTTGTTAATACCCATTTTCCACTAGTATACCTCGATCATGTCTCCCCTCATTCTACGTCTTACTACGTCTTCAATCTTTCTTCGTAAGGAAGATTTCTAATGCTATGTATTAATTTAGTCATTCTACGCTGAATGTTTTCTAACGAATTTATGTCCATTCTGTAATATGGAGACCAGAACTGAGCTGCGTAATCTAGGTGAGGCCTTACTAATGATGTATAAAGCTGTAATATAACCTCTGGACTTCTGTTGCTAACACTTCTTGATATAAATCCCAGTAATCTATTTGCCTTATTACGTACGCTTAGGCATTGCTGTCTTGGTTTAAGGTTGCTGCTTACCATCACCCCAAGTCCTTCTCGCAATCTGTATGGCTAAGTTCTACGTTATTTAACTTATAAGTGCTTGGGTTATGGACACTCCCGAGCTTCAGAACCTTGCATTTATCTACATTGAACTGCATCTGCCACTTTTCTGACCACGAATTAAGTTTGTCTAAATCTTCCTGAAGTTCTATGACATCTATGTTTGAATCAATTATCCTACCTATCTTCGTGTCGTCGGAATTTGCTCATATCACTAGTAATTCCCTCATCAAGGTCATTGATATATATTATAAATAACAATGGGCCTAAGACTGATCCCTGTGGAACACCACTTGTTACCAGTCCCCATTCGGATTTAACCCCATTTATGCACACTCTCTGCTTCCTATTGGTGAGCCATGACTCGATCCATGACAGCACTTTTCCCCCAATGCCATGAGCTGCCACTTTCTTTAACAGTCTCTGGTGCGGTACTCTATCAAAAGCCTTACTAAAGTCTAAATAAACAATATCGAATTCTTTATCGTGATCAACAGCCTCAAAAGCTTTACTGAAGAAGGTTAATAAATTAGATAGGCAGGAACGGCCCTCGTGAATCCATGCTGGGTATCATTAATCAAATTATGGTTATCTAGATGGCTTCTAATAATATCAGCTATAATTGACTCTAGTAATTTGCCTACAATTGAGGTCAGGCTTATTGGGCGGTAGTTTGACGGTAGTGACTTGTCCCCTGCTTTAAAAATAGGAATTACATTAGCCATCTTCCACATATCAGACACTACACCTGTTTGAAGAGATAAATTAAAAATGTTAGATATTGGTTCACAGAGTTCCATTTTGCATTCCTTAAGAACCCTTGCAAAAAGCTCATCAGGACCCGCGATTTATTTTGTTTCAGTCGGTCCAGCTGTTTCATAATCATTTCGCTAGTGACTGTGATATTACATAATTTATCTTCTTCTGGGCCTCTGTAAAAATTAATTACTGGGATATTATTAATGTCTTCCTGTGTGAAAACCGAGAGAAAATAATTATTAAAAATAGAGCACATATCATTCCCTTGTCAGTAAGATGCCCAAAGTTATTTTTAAGGGGACCTATCTTATCCTAACTTTTGTTCTATAAACCTGGAAAAAACTTTTTGGGTTAGTTTTTGAATCCCTAGCAACTTTAATTTCATAGTCCCGTTTAGCTTTTCTTATTCCCTTTTAACGTCCCTCTTAATGTCAGTATACTGATTTATAAGATGACCCTCACCTCTTTTTATGCGCCTATAAATTCCTTTCTTCTGCCCTAAAAGATATTTGAGCCTATTATTCATCCATTTTGGGTCATTTCTACTTGATCTAATTTCTTTATACGGGATAAATGTTCTTTGGGCAGCCTGTATAGTGTTAAGAAAACTGTCATATTGATACCTCTCTTCTTCACCCCAGTCCACAGTTGATAAGTGTTCTCTAAGTCCATTATAATCTGCTAAGCGAAAATCTGGGACCATTACTGAATTATCCCTACTATCATACATCCATTCAATGCTAAAGGTAATTGACTTGTGGTCGCTTGAGCCGAGTTCCTCTGTAATTTCTAAATTATTAACAAGGGTTTCCTTGCTTGCCAGAACCAAGTCAAGTAGGTTATTTCCCCTTGTAGGTTCTGTTACAAACTGCTTCAAAAAGCAATCCTGAACTACTTCTAAAAAGTCGTTAGATTCTAAATTCCCTGTCATGAAATTCCAATCAATCTGACTAAAGTTAAAGTCCCTAGAATTACTACGTTATCGTGTCTTGTGGCCTTAACAATTTCCTCCCAAAGTAGTCTCCCTTGTTCCCTATCTAAGTTTGGAGGACGGTAAATCACGCCTAAAATCAATTTTCACACCCCTCTGAAAATTCTATCCAGACAGACTCTGTATGTGTTAATTCAGACTTTATACCCGTTTTTATGCAACAATTTAAATGATCACGGACATAGAGTGCCACCCCACCCCCTTTCCCGATACTTCTGTCTACTTGGAACAATTTAAAACCCTGAATGTGACATTCGGCAGGCAAGTCCCGATTTTTCATATTAAACCATGTCTCAGTTATTGCAAAAACATCAATATTACCCGTACTTGCAACTAATCTCAACTCGTCCATCTTATTCCTAGCACTACGACTATTGGTGTAATATATATTTAGAGACCCTCCTTTCTCTTTACCCTTCCTGCTCATCTCTGTTTTCCACTATACCTATTACTGTCCTTGTCATCTAGTGTCACTAGCTTTCCACTATCCACCTTATTCTGCCTATTACTAGTTCTCCTACAACTTATAATATTACTACACTGGGACTTCTCTGTTTTCCCCCCAAAACCCATACCACTAACTATTTCTAGTTTAAAGCCCTAACAGCTCCCTCCACTGCAGTTGCCAGTGCCCCCACCCCAGACCTGGATAAGTGAACCCCATCCCTTGCATACATGTCATTTCTGCCATAGAAGAGGTCCCAGTTGTCAATGAATGTTACTGAATTTTCCTTACAGTATTTGTCCAGCCAGCAATTGACACCAATTGCCCTGGACAGCCATTCATTTCCCAAATCCTCTCCTTGGCAAAATACCACATATGACAGGGTTCCCACCCTTCTTCCTAATTATGTCTATTGCTGACCTAAACCTGCTAGTCAGGTCCTCACTCCTACGTCTGCCAACATCGTTGCCTCCAGCACTGAGACAGATAATAGGATTGCTCCCATTACCTCTCATGATGTCGTCCAGACGGCTAACAATATCCTCCATCCCAGCCCCAGGAAAGCAAACCCTCTGTCTCCTACTCCTATCAATCAAACAGAAAGCCCTATCCATGTACCTAACCTGACTGTCCCCAACAACAACAATGTTTTACCTTCCTTTGTGTCTTTCGTCGTGACGCTCCCAGAAGTCGACTCACATTCATCGGGTAGCACGGAGAATGGGTTCAATGTTTCCACAACATTCTCCTGGGTCTTCGTTGTTTCTACCTCTCCACCCGTCCTCTTGAGCCTTAACTTTGTCCCATGCGTTTTAGCCACTGTCCAGGTTCCTTTCCTGGCTTGAGGATTCTCAACAGGAGGATTACTACGAATCCTCTTGTTTTCCTCAGTCAGTCGCTGTATCTCAAGCTTAGCTACCCTCAGTTCTTCCTTCAGCTGCTGGTAGAGTAGCTCAAGAGAGGACATCATCTTCAGATTGACAGAGAGCACACAAGACACGTCTTCACTGAGTTAAGTCAGGTCCACCACTGATGGACTGGCGATGAGTCTTGCGTTTCTGTAGTTGATTAAATGGTTGTGTAAATTTCGGTGTTGAACACAGGCATTTCTTGAGTCGTCAGATCTGCCTGCGTACTGGTGTTCTGAAATGAGTGTTTGTAGGTCTCTGGATGTTTCGCCAATGTATAATTTGCTGCAGCCATTACAAGGGATTGTGTATACTCCTGCCGTGGATTGAAGCTTTTCCTGTCTGTTACTGGTAATGTCCTTAATGGTGGTGGATGTGGAGGTGGATACTCGGAATGAGGTCTTAGAAAAAATGTTGGAAACTTGTTTGGAAATGGAGTTGGTGGGAAGGACTATGTATCTCTTCTCAGCAGTGTCTTCTCTGGGTGTGTTGAAGATGTTTAATGCCCGTCGTCTGCAGTCTCTAATGAAGTGACGAGGATAGTGAAGTTTGGAAAAAACTTGTTCAATGAGGGAGCATTCTTCTTCAAGGAACTCACTGCTGCAGATTCTGAGTGCGCGCAGGAAAAAACCTATAATTACACTCGGCTTCCAAATGTTCCATATATAGGTTCGCAAGGACGGCACTAAGTGGCGATCCCATGGGTAGTCCAAAAGTTTGCTGAAAGAGTTGGTTTTCGAAGAGAAACATGTAAAGCCCACACATAGTTCAACAAGGTCGATGAAATCGCTGGCTGGAAGAGGAAGATCAAGCGAGTCGTCAATTTTCCTGCGCAAGAGATCGATAGCTTGTGTAGTAGGTACTTTGGTGAATAGGGATGTTACATCAAACTTTTGGACTACCCATGGGATCGCCACTTAGTGCCGTCCTTGCGAACCTATATATGGAACATTTGGAAGCCGAGCGATTTTCCACTATTATTCCCTCTTCTGTCACCTGGCTTCGTTATGTTGACGACATTCTCATCATAACTCCCAGGCGCTTCAACGTTCAAGCTCTCCAACACGAACTCAACCAGGTTGAGCCATCAATCCAGTTTACACTAGAAGAAGAAGTCGACAACACTCTTCCTTTCCTTGATGTTCTTCTCTGCAAAGCTGACCATGAACTTCGTTTTAAAGTCTATCGAAAACCTACCAATCAACACGATCTTCTCCACTTCTACTCTCACCACGACACCAAAATTAAACGTGGTGTAATTATAGGCTTTTTCCTGCGCGCACTCAGAATCTGCAGCAGTGAGTTCCTTGAAGAAGAATGCTCCCTCATTGAACAAGTTTTTTCCAAACTTCACTATCCTCGTCACTTCATTAGAGACTGCAGACGACGGGCATTAAACATCTTCAACACACCCAGAGAAGACACTGCTGAGAAGAGATACATAGTCCTTCCCACCAACTCCATTTCCAAACAAGTTTCCAACATTTTTTCTAAGACCTCATTCCGAGTATCCACCTCCACATCCACCACCATTAAGGACATTACCAGTAACAGACAGGAATAAGATCTTGAGGATATCTCTCCAAGAGAGAACCCGCAATAATGGATTCAAATTGGATAAGTTTAGATTTAGAAAGGATATAGGAAAATATTGGTTTGGAAATAGGGTAGTTGATGAGTGGAACAGTCTGCCTAGTAGGGTCATTGAAGCTATGACCTTGGGTAGTTTCAAATTTATGTTGGATAAATTCATGAGTGAGAGGTGTTGGATTTGAGTGGGACTCGCACTTGAGTTAATAGAATCTTCAAAGCTTATTTCTTGGGTAGAATTGAAAATTGGGTTGGGCAATTATTCTGTTAGTGGGATGGATTGTGAAGGACCTGCCTAGTATGGGCCAACAGGCCTGCTGCAGTGTTCCTCCTTTCTTATGTTCTTATGTAAAAGCTTCAATCCACGGCAGGGGTATACACAATCCCTTGTAATGGCTGCAGCAAATTATACGTTGGCGAAACATCCAGAGACCTACAAACACGCATTTCAGAACACCAGTACGCAGGCAGATCTGACGACTCAAGAAATGCCTGTGTTCAACACCGAAATTTACACAACCATTTAATCAACTACAGAAACGCAAGACTCATCGCCAGAGAAGACAACACCCAATACCGAAGAATCCTAGAATCATCACTCATCTGTATATCCAACAACTTCAACCAGAACAACGGCTTCTACAACATAGCTGAACCTATTGCCAAGAAACTTCTTCAACGCTATCCCACCTAGAACTCAAGAATGGTACACTGCAGGTCCTTTAAGTCACACTATGTTTTTAACTATCACACTACTTTTAAGACTCACATGCAGCTTTCTCCACCTGACCCAGCATTCTCCACCTGACTGTACCCTATATATATCTCCATGTTGCTCATTTTCCAGGTAGATCTGTCTGTGACTCGATAAAGCCCACTGCGTGGGCGAAACGTTGTCAATAAAGGATCACATTATACTGCTTATGTGTTTATTTTTCCAGTACCCATCATATCACTTCACCAGTACCCATCACAACATCACTTCACAAGTACCCATCACAACATCACTTCACCAGTACCCATCACAACATCACTTCACCAGTACCCATCACAACATCACCACTACCGTACAACACACTATTAAACCTTTAAAGCGCTGCCAGAATTAAAAGATAATTTGTTAGAAATTTTGTTTTTCTTTTATACTTCCTAAGACAACATTTGAGTTAATTCATTGGTGTGGGGGAGGGGCGGGAGCACCACCTGTCAGCCGTCTGCTGGGACACAATGCAAATGGCACCTGCCCTCTGGTGTGTTTTTGCTGGCGTTTCCTCTATTTACAGACAATATTTATAGTCTTAATTACCAGTGTGTAATCAAAAGAGTGGTAGAGTTTGAGGGACTTAAGGCGTCCCTACTAATTTAAGTGCTTGACTGAATCTATACGATATCTGTACATTCTTCAGATCTGCGATTTATACGAGCCTTGCAAAATAAACCCAATGGAAAGCAGGGTCGCCGTGGGCACAAAAGGGAACACTGTATCAACATTCGTGGCCCCAGACTATTCAACATCTTACCAGAAGATATCAGAAACACGGCTGGAACAAGTGTAGAAGCCTTCAAGAGGAAACTGGACAAGTATCTTCACCAGGCTGTGATGGATATGTGGGTCAGCGGGCCTCCAGCAGCAACAGCCTAGTTGATCAGGCTAGCACCAGACAAGCCTGGCTCAGGGTCGGGCTCCTGAAGTAGAAAAGCTCTCGGAACTTATCAAAGGTAAATATTCTATGACATTCTCCAGATCTGAAATTTCATCTGTATTAAAAGGGACTGTTTTTGTACAGTAATATTCCAGTATAGAGAGAACTACTGGCTTCAAGAGTATCACCACCGGCAGCCTCTACGTAAGTCCCTCCATCCGCCGCTTTCTTCCTCTTTTCTTTTCCTTCTCCAGCCTCTCTTTCTCCCCTTCTCCCTCTTTTTCCCTTCCCTCCTCCTCCCTCCATCTTCTCTTCATTCTAACTTTCTTAACAGTGTTGTACCACACACTAACTTTGCCTCACCTGGGTCACCCTCGCTCACTAACTTCTCTCTCTCTCTACCTGACTCCACGTCTCTTATCCTGTCTCTACCTGACTCCACGTCTTTTATCCTGTCTCTACCTGACTCCACGTCTCTTATCCTGTCTCTCTACCTGACTCCATGTCTCTTATCCTGTCTCTCCCCGTCTATGTCTCGATGCCTCTTATATTTTATTCTTTCCCTCTGTACCTGCTTTCTCCTTCACCATATTCCATCCTATTATGATCCTCTGTGGTGCAGTGGACTAAAGACACAGACTGGTAATACCAAACTTGGCGTTCCAGTACCGATCACTTCACTGACTTGTTACATTTGTTCATTGCAGATTTTCGGGAAATAAACAAGCAAATTGGAAGGGACAAGAATTAGAATTGATCATTTGGCTGGTTGATCAGGCATTCCACCGGAAGTCCGTGGGCCCTAAAAGTGTCTGCAGGTAAACTCCCGGCAGCTAGTTGATGCTGAGGGTCAGTGCCATTGCCACGTGTTTCAGACACACTACATTTCTAGTGGAGAACAAAAAGTCACAACACAGTGACTGGAACAATACACAAATAACACACACACAGGAGAAAGAAGCTTACCACGACGTTTCGCTCAGACTTGCACCATTTACAAGTCACTCTCTCCTATTTTCGAGATGTTTGTGCACATTTCTAAGCATAGAAAATTTCTACTATAAGGAATTAAGGACATTGAAGTGAGATCACAAAGCTCATGGAAGCAGCAACTAAGAATTTTCCGAGACACCTTGTGATAAAAACAATTGATGAAGGACACAAGCCACCAAAATTCAACCTGTTTTTTTTTTTGCAAAGCGAGTATGGCATAGCTGAAATTGTTTATGGGGTATCACCAGGTGCCAGCGATCATATGGTACCAAGTACTGAGTACCTAGTGGGAGTGGGGAAAGAAATAGAGGAAGTGGGTAATGGAAAATGGGACTACAGAAGGGGACTATGAGAAACTTTCTTAGAGAAGTTCAGTGAGAAACAGAACTTGAGAGCAAAACTGAACGAGGAAGTATGGAGGTAACAGCCAAAGTACCAAGAAGCAAAAAAGAGATATTTGTACCAAACATGAAGATAAGAAACATGAAAAACAAAGAAACCCTATACCTCAATCAGTAATGCAAAAAGGCTAAAAGGAGGAGCAAGAGACGATGGAAGTATAAAGCAAACCTGAATAAAAGGCGGCAGAGAGTAACATTAAGGGACGTGACCTCAGAATGGAAGAGTGTAATAAGTGGTGTTCTGCAAGGATCAGTACTAGGACCAGTACTGTTCCTAATATAGATGAATGTATCACTGTCTGTGGATGATACAAAACTAATCAGAAAAATAAAAACAAGAGTGAAGAGTGATAACGTGCAGGAAGACCTCAAGAGTTGTGGTCATACAATTAGCTTCGCGACCTCATCCCGAATAAATGCATGGTCATACAAATTGAAGAAGAGGCTGACCAGGTATTATGACCGCAAGTAGCAAATTCAAGGCCTGTTGTAGCTGGCGGTAACTAAAGTCAACTGTCAAAAAGCAACCTGGCAATGGAGGCAAGACAGAAAGAGAAGGAGCTTTTACTTTACCCATATATTCCTTCACCATAGTATTTACACAGTTAAATCAGCAGTTGAACAATAAGTCCGAGAGCAAAAAGCCACTCATAACAGCAGGTTACACTTCAGAATACAAGAGTGTGAGTGGACGAGATCAGCTAAGTGAGCCTCTGAACGGCAGCTGGGGGTCAAGCACAACACCTCGGCCTCTTCTCACGGTGTTGCTTCATTGAACTGGACAATTAATACAACAGTGGGGCCCAAGAGCTGCTATATTTTGAACAGCCAGTCGGTCGAGAAGGCATGCCAATGGGTGTGTGAATGTCGAATAAAGAGTAACATACTCGGCGTGTGCCACACCAGACATAACATACAGCATGGGTAGGGAGTAGTTGTAAATATCACAGAGTGAAAAGGACCTGAGAGGCTGAATATAACACCAAACATATAGCTAGCAATACATACAAACCGTATAAGATTGACACACCTCTGAATAAGGATTCCCTATTCAGTAATAGGGAATCAGAATTCTTCAGAACCTTATATACAACATGTGTGATACCAATCATGAGTATGCGGCCCCAGCATGGAGCAACATGTGAAGAAGCTTGAAAAGTTGTAAAGGTCTGCAACCAGACTAGTACCAGAACTGAGAGAAATGCACTCTGACGAGAGCTTGAAGGAATTAAACCCGATAACCCTAACAGAGGACAAGGGAGGAATAAGACTGCGACATAAAATCATAAAAGAATAGTTAGGGCTGACAGGGTCATATACTTTGAATTAATAGGACCTGGGTCAAGGGGACACAAGCGGAAGCTGAAGATAGAGATGACCCATAGGAATGTAAAGAAATAATTCTTTAGTCGTAGGGTGGTTGAAAAGTGGAATGACATAGCTTCAAGAGCAGGTATGATACAGCTCAAGAGGCTAGTAATCATTGATACCCATCAAATATGTCTAGGTGAAGCCAGGAGCTTGGTCTCTATTGCCACACACACACACACACACACACACACACACACACACAACATGGTATGATAAAGCTCATGGCGCAGGGAGAGTGACCCAGTAGCGGCCAGTGAAGAGGCGGGGCCAGAAGCTATGTCTCGACCCCTGCAACCACAACTAGGTGAGTACAACTAGGTGAGTACACACACACACACGAGGGCACATCTGGAAGTCAAAAATATAGATGAGTCACAGGGATGTTAGGAAACACTTCTTTAGTTTTAGTGTGATCAGGAAGTGGAATGACTTAGCGAAGTTGTAGAGGTGGGATCCATACATGAGTTTAAAAATAGGTATGACAGGGCTCAAGTGTTCAGGATTCAACCAAATAGCGGCCAGCAGAGAGGCGGGGCCAGGAACTATGAATCAACACCTGCAACCACAATTAGGTGAGTATACACAAACACACACACACACACATGCACGTACGTAGGTACGTAAGTTTATTCTGACCTTTAAAATTGGCCTTTGATAACGCCTTTGTTCCTGTTCCCCCTTCCCCCCTCTTTCTACCCCCTCCCCTCCTTCAAGTGTACTCCTTCCCTTGACACCCACGCCCCTACCTCCAAGGCCTTCCACCTTCAACTACACCTCCTCCTCCACCCCCACACACTGATGATCTACACCTCCCACACTGATGATGTACACCCCTACACTGATGTACACCCCTACACTGATGTACACCCCTACACTAATGTACACCCCTACACTGATGATGTACACCCCACACTGATGATGTACACCCAATACTGATGATGTACACCTCACACTGATGATGTACACCCCTACACTGATGATGTACACCCCTACACTGATGATGTACACCCCTACACTGATGATGTACACCCCACTGATGATGTACACCCCACACTGATGATGTACACCCAATACTGATGATGTACACCTCACACTGATGATGTACACCCCTACACTGATGATGTACACCCCTACACTGATGATGTACACCCCTACACTGATGATGTACACCCCTAAACTGATGATGTACACCTCACACTGATGATGTACACTCCAAAATGATGATGTACACCCCTACACGTCCACCCCCTTCCACAATCCTCATGGACACCACCTCTTCCCATAATCCTTATGGACCCCCTCCACCACTCCTCCTACACTCGTGATGGACACCACCCCTCCCATACTCCTGATGGACACCACTCCCTCCCATACTCCTGATGGACACCACTCCCTCCCATACTCCTGATGGACACCACTCCCTCCCATACTCCTGATGGACACCACTCCCCTCCCATACTCCTGATGGACACCACTCCCTTTCCATACTCCTGATAGACACCACTCCCCTCCCATACTCCTGATGGACACCACACCCCTATCATACTCCTGATGGACACCACCCCTCCCATACTCCTGATGGACACCACCCCCTCCCATACTCCTGATGGACACCACTCCTCCCATACTCCTGATGGACACCACCCTCCCATACTCCTGATGGACAACACCCCTCCCATACTCCTGATGGACACCACTCCCTCCCATACTCCTGATGGACACCACCCCTCCCATACTCCTGATGGACACCACTCCTCTCCCATACTCCTGATGGACACCACCCCTCCCATACTCCTGATGGACACCACCCCCTCCCATACTCCTGATGGACACCACTCCCCTCCCATACTCCTGATGGACACCACTCCCCTCCCATACTCCTGATGGACACCACTCCCCTCCCATACTCCTGATGGACACCACCCCCTCCCATACTCCTGATGGACACCACTACCCTCCCATACTCCTGATGGACACCACTCCCTCTCATACTCCTGATGGACACCACCCCTCCCATACTCCTGATGGACACCACTCCTCCCATACTCCTGATGGACACCACTCCCCTCCCATACTCCTGATGGACACCACTCCTTACCATACTCCTGATGGACACCACCCCTCCCATACTCTTGATGGACACCACCCCTCCCATACTCCTGATGGACACCACTCCCTCCCATACTTCTGATGGACACCACCCCTCCCATACTCCTAATGGACACCACCCCTCCCATACTCCTGATGGACACCACTCCCTCCCATACTCCTGATGGACACCACTCCCTCCCACACTCCTGATGGACACCACCCCTCCCACACTCCTGATGGACACCACTCCCTCCCACACTCCTGATGGACACCACTTCCCTCCCATACTCCTGATGGACACCACTCCCTCCCATACTCCTGATGGACACCACCCCCTCTCATACTCCTGATGGACACCACCCCTCCCATATTCCTGATGGATACCACTCCCCTCCACACTCCTGATGGACACCACCCTCCCATACTCCTGATGGACACCACTCCCCTCCCATACTCCTGATGGACACCACCCCCTCCCATACTCCTGATGGACACCACTACCCTCCAACACTCCTGATGGACACCACCCCCTCCCATACTCCTGATGGACACCACCTCCTCCCATACTCCTGATGGACACCACTCCAATCCCATACTCCTGATGGACACCACTCCCCTCCCATACTCCTGATGGACACCACCCCTCCCATACTCCTGATGGACACCACACCCTCCCATACTCCTGATGGACATCACCCCTCCCACACTCCTGATGGACACCACCCCTCCCATACTCCTGATGGACACCCACCCCTCCCATACTCCTGATGGACACCACCCCTCCCACACTCCTGATGGACACCACCCCTCCACCACTCCTGATGGACACCACCCTCCACCACTCCTGATGGACACCACCCCTCCCACACTCCTGATGGACACCACCCCTCCACCACTCCTGATGGACACCACCCCTCCACCACTCCTGATGGACACCACCCCTCCCACACTCCTGATGGACACCACCCTCCACCACTCCTGATGGACACCACCCCCTCCACCACTCCTGATGGACACCACCCCCTCCACCACTCCTGATGCACCTTTAACTACACCACCAGAGTAATAACTTGAACACAGTCATTGTTAAGTAGTAACATAAGACTGGTGTTGATGGAGACGTAAAATAACCTAACTTACTTACACGTGCAACATCTGGGTATCTTTATTGTAGACGTTTCGCCCTCCAGTGTCTTTATCCATACATATTTAAGGACATAATGGGAAGACTGTAGAACTATATATACAAAAAATGAGGTAATCAGTCCCTCAGTCTTGGAGTTGGTGAAGAGCACCGTAGTTGTACAGTGTGAAGCACAGTCATGTACAACACCACCGTAGTTGTAAAGTGTGAAGCACAGTCATGTACAACACCACCGTAGTTGTACAGTGTGAAGCACAGTCATGTACACCACCACCGTAGTTGTAAAGTGTGAAGCACAGTCATGTACAACACCACCGTAGTTGTACAGTGTGAGCACAGTCATGTACACCACCACCGTAGTTGTACAGTGTGAAGCACAGTCATGTACAACACCACCGTAGTTGTAAAGTGTGAAGCACAGTCATGTACAACACCACCGTAGTTGTACAGTGTGAAGCACAGTCATGTACACCACCACCGTAGTTGTACAGTGTGAAGCACAGTCATGTACAACACCACCGTAGTTGTAAAGTGTGAAGCACAGTCATGTACAACACCACCGTAGTTGTACAGTGTGAAGCACAGTCATGTACACCACCACCGTAGTTGTAAAGTGTGAAGCACAGTCATGTACACCACCACCGTAGTTGTAAAGTGTGAAGCACAGTCATGTACACCACCACCGTAGTTGTAAAGTGTGAAGCACAGTCATGTACAACACCACCGTAGTTGTACAGTGTGAAGCACAGTCATGTACACCACCACCGTAGTTGTAAAGTGTGAAGCACAGTCATGTACAACACCACCGTAGTTGTACAGTGTGAAGCACAGTCATGTACAACAACACCGTAGTTGTAAAGTGTGAAGCACAGTCATGTACAACACCACCGTAGTTGTAAAGTGTGAAGCACAGTCATGTACAACACCACCGTAGTTGTACAGTGTGAAGCACAGTCATGTACAACAACACCGTAGTTGTAAAGTGTGAAGCACAGTCATGTACAACACCACCGTAGTTGTACAGTGTGAAGCACAGTCATGTACAACAACACCGTAGTTGTAAAGTGTGAAGCACAGTCATGTACAACAACACCGTAGTTGTAAAGTGTGAAGCACAGTCATGTACAACACCACCGTAGTTGTACAGTGTGAAGCACAGTCATGTACAACAACACCGTAGTTGTACAGTGTGAAGCACAGTCATGTACAACACCACCGTAGTTGTACAGTGTGAAGCACAGTCATGTACAACACCACCGTAGTTGTACAGTGTGAAGCACAGTCATGTACAACATACTCAAGGGAAGATGTACTTTGAAACTAATGAGGCTCCTAAGTTCCCCAGTCTTCTAATAGCATGTTTATTATTCCACTATAATCCACCTTGTCCATAATTACTATCGCATTTGCTTTCTGTTTCGTAAGGTGACGTTCAGGATCCTTCCTTAATTCATGGTATAACTTAACAAATCTTTGAGGACAATTGTGTTACAGAGGTGTGATCAAAGCTCAGTTAATTATACCATGAATTAAGGATCCTGGACGTCACCTTACGAAACAGACAAAGCAAATGCGATAGTAATTATGGACAAGGTAGATTATAGTGGAAAAAATGAATGTTATTACGTGCCTCTTAACCTTGAGGGTCCCTAATCCAGGAGGGGCCCCAAAGCCATTTATTTTAGTCCACAGTGCTTAAAAAATGTTGGTCTACTGAATGAGAAGGTGTTTAAAAAAATAATATTAATAATATAGTGTAATTCAATACAAAATAATAGTTAAAATAAAAATTGAAAGGTTAATAAAGTATGATGTAGGCCTAGCCTTTGCTGGTTGCCATGGTGACCCCATAACAGTTGAAGCTTCAGGGCCACAAAAATGAAGGTCCGTCACTGTACGTACTGTACTTACATCACAAGTGAGATTTTCAACACATTGTCTGCTGGGAATAATTAGTTACAAAGAAAGATAACGTGACGGGAAGGATTCACAAACCCCACTTGGGAGAAGACCCTTATGAAGACGTTTCGAACATCCTGGACCACTGTCAAGTCACAAGTGGTGAAAGAAACGTTGAGGTGTAAACTCTGTGCCTCTCCTACGTGCGAGCATTGGTGAAGTGATATTGTCTACGTCCCACAGCTCATACCTACTAGTATACACTTCAGCTCACCTGTCTGCAGTATATAAGCTTCTTCTTCAGCTCACCTGTCTGCAGTATATAAGTCTCTTCTTCAGCTCACCTGTCTGCAGTATATAAGCCTCTTCAGCTCACCTGTCTGCAGTATATAAGCTTCTTCTTCAGCTCACCTGTCTGCAGTATATAAGCATCTTCTTCAGCTCACCTGTCTGCAGTATATAAGCCTCTTCTTCAGCTCACCTGTCTGCAGTATATAAGCTTCTTCTTCAGCTCCCCTGTCTGCAGTATATAAGCATCTTCTTCAGCTCACCTGTCTGCAGTATATAAGCCTCTTCTTCAGCTCACCTGTCTGCAGTATATAAGCCTCTTCTTCAGCTCACCTGTCTGCAGTATATAAGCTTCTTCTTCAGCTCACCTGTCTGCAGTATATAAGCCTCTTCTTCAGCTCACCTGTCTGCAGTATATAAGCATCTTCTTCAGCTCACCTGTCTGCAGTATATAAGCCTCTTCTTCAGCTCACCTGTCTGCAGTATATAAGCTTCTTCTTCAGCTCACCTGTCTGCAGTATATAAGCCTCTTCTTCAGCTCACCTGTCTGCAGTATATAAGCTTCTTCTTCAGCTCACCTGTCTGCAGTATATAAGCCTCTTCTTCAGCTCACCTGTCTGCAGTATATAAGCCTCTTCTTCAGCTCACCTGTCTGCAGTATATAAGCCTCTTCTTCAGCTCACCTGTCTGCAGTATATAAGCCTCTTCTTCAGCTCACCTGTCTGCAGTATATAAGCCTCTTCTTCAGCTCACCTGTCTGCAGTATATAAGCCTCTTCTTCAGCTCACCTGTCTGCAGTATATAAGCATCTTCTTCAGCTCACCTGTCTGCAGTATATAAGCATCTTCTTCAGCTCACCTGTCTGCAGTATATAAGCCTCTTCTTCAGCTCACCTGTCTGCAGTATATAAGCATCTTCTTCAGCTCACCTGTCTGCAGTATATAAGCCTCTTCTTCAGCTCACCTGTCTGCAGTATATAAGCCTCTTCTTCAGCTCACCTGTCTGCAGTATATAAGCCTCTTCTTCAGCTCACCTGTCTGCAGTATATAAGCCTCTTCTTCAGCTCACCTGTCTGCAGTATATAAGCATCTTCTTCAGCTCACCTGTCTGCAGTATATAAGCATCTTCTTCAGCTCACCTGTCTGCAGTATATAAGCATCTTCTCCGCGCATATGCTGTATTTTTATCAAGACTGATGCACTGATTACATCGACTCCAGGCTGAGGGACTGATTACCTCAAACTCCTTCTGATCTTCACCATTCTTCTTTGTATTGGACTGATGAAGCCACTGTCTGGCGAAACGTTCCCACAGTAAAGATACCCAAATGTTGCGCAAGTGTCTACTTCAACCCGTCGGTTCTCTGAACCAGTTATCTACACAGGGGCGGGGATGTTGCAAACTAGTTTGGAAGGTCATCTGAACTGTGATGTCTGTACGCTTCTAGCAAGACAGTGACTAAATGAATGATGGCGAAAGCGTTTCTTCTTATTCTCGGGTCACCCTACCTCGGTGGAAAACGACCAGCGTGTTAACAAAAATACACAACTCATTACGATTGTAACCGGATCATAAACGTGTAACCTGTGCTTAGCTAGCATATAAGACAGTGCCCAGTCCCTGGACCCGTTATGAACCTTTGTAACGTTGTGATCGCCTACACGATGGATATGAGGTGCATACCTTTGATACACCTTTGATGAATTTCGAGACTCTTTCTACTCTCGGAGCCCGGCCATGGGCCAGGCTCGTCTGCCGCTTGCCTGGTCAACCAGGCTGTTGCTGCTGGAGGCCTGCTGCCCCACATATCCATCACAGCCTGGTTGATCTGGCACCTGGTGAAGATACTAGTCCAGTTTCCTCTTGAAGGCTTCTACACTTGTTCCAGTGTGATCACTACAAGCTGTGAACCAGCACTGTTCTGCTGTGATCACTGCAAGCTGTGAACCAGCACTGTTCTGCTGTGATCACTGCAAGCTGTGAACCAGCACTGTTCTACTGTGATCACTGCAAGCTGTGAACCAGCACTGTTCTACTGTGAACCAGCACTGTTCTGCTGTGATCACTACAAGCTGTGAACCAGCAGTGTTCTGCTGTGATCACTACAAGCTGTGAACCAGCACTGTTCTGCTGTGATCACTACAAGCTGTGAACCAGCAGTGTTCTGCTGTGATCACTACAAGCTGTGAACCAGCACTGTTCTGCTGTGATCACTGCAAGCTGTGAACCAGCACTGTTCTGCTGTGATCACTACAAGCTGTGAACCAGCAGTGTTCTGCTGTGATCACTGCAAGCTGTGAACCAGCACTGTTCTACTGTGATCACTACAAGCTGTGAACCAGCACTGTTCTGCTGTGATCACTGCAAGCTGTGAACCAGCACTGTTCTGCTGTGATCACTGCAAGCTGTGAACCAGCACTGTTCTGCTGTGATCACTACAAGCTGTGAACCAGCACTGTTCTACTGTGAACCACACTGCTCTGTGAAGCTGTGAACTCTGAGCCAGCATGTTCTGCTGTGATCACTACAAGCTGTGAACCAGCACTGTTCTGCTGTGATCACTGCAAGCTGTGAACCAGCACTGTTCTGCTGTGATCACTACAAGCTGTAACCAGCATGTTCTCTGTGATCACTGCAAGCTGTGAACCAGCACTGTTCTGCTGTGATCACTACAAGCTGTGAACCAGCACTGTTCTGCTGTGATCACTGCAAGCTGTGAACCAGCACTGTTCTGCTGTAATCACTGCAAGCTGTGAACCAGCACTGTTCTGCTGTGATCACTGCAAGCTGTGAACCAGCACTGTTCTGCTGTGATCACTGCAAGCTGTGAACCAGCACTGTTCTGCTGTAATCACTGCAAGCTGTGAACCAGCAGTGTTCTGCTGTGATCACTGCAAGCTGTGAACCAGCACTGTTCTACTGTGATCACTACAAGCTGTGAACCAGCACTGTTCTACTGTGATCACTGCAAGTGTGAACCAGCACTGTTCTCTGTGATCACTACAAGCTGTGAACCAGCATGTTCTACTGTGATCACTACAAGTGTGAACAGCACTGTTCTGCTGTGATCACTCAAGCTGTGAACCAGCACTGTTCTCTGTGATCACTCAAGCTGTGAACCAGCACTGTTCTACTGTGATCACTACAAGCTGTGAACCAGCACTGTTCTACTGTAGATCACTACAAGCTGTGAACCAGCACTGTTCTACTGTGATCACTGCAAGCTGTAACCAGCACTGTTCTCTGTGATCACTACAAGCTGTGAACCAGCACTGTTCTGCTGTGATCACTGCAAGCTGTGAACCAGCACTGTTCTGCTGTAATCACTGCAAGCTGTGAACCAGCACTGTTCTGCTGTGATCACTGCAAGCTGTGAACCAGCACTGTTCTGCTGTGATCACTGCAAGCTGTGAACCAGCACTGTTCTGCTGTGATCACTGCAAGCTGTGAACCAGCATGTTCTCTGTGATCATGCAAGCTGTGAACCAGCATGTTCTGCTGTGATCACTACAAGCTGTGAACCAGCACTGTTCTACTGTGATCACTCAAGCTGTGAACCACACTGTTCTCTGTGATCACTACAAGCTGTGAACCAGCAGTGTTCTACTGTGATCACTACAAGTTGTGAACCAGCACTGTTCTGCTGTGATCACTACAAGCTGTAAACCAGCACTGTTCTGCTGTGATCACTACAAGCTGTGAACCAGCACTGTTCTACTGTGATCACTGCAAGCTGTGAACCAGCACTGTTCTGCTGTAATCACTACAAGCTGTGAACCAGCACTGTTCTGCTGTGATCACTGCAAGCTGTGAACCAGCACTGTTCTACTGTGATCACTACAAGCTGTGAACCAGCACTGTTCTGCTGTGATCACTACAAGCTGTGAACCAGCACTGTTCTACTGTGATCACTACAAGCTGTGAACCAGCACTGTTCTACTGTGATCACTACAAGCTGTGAACCAGCACTGTTCTGCTGTGATCACTACAAGCTGTGAACAAGCACTGTTTTGCTGTGATCACTACAAGCTGTGAACCAGCACTGTTCTACTGTGATCACTACAAGCTGTGAACCAGCACTTTTCTACTGTGATCTCTACAAGCTGTGAATCAGCACTGTTCTACTGTGATCACTACAAAATGAGTGGCATTTTGCCTTGTGGATATTTGTATGGTTTTCCTGCCCCCAGCCAGCCTCACTGCTGACCAAGTTCCCAAGTCAGCGGTGCGCTAGTTAGGTCAGCTGCTGATACCATGGCATCTAGTGCAACGTCGTAAGCGCGGGTGCAAACAGTACACTAAGAGATAACTCAGTGTGTAATAGATCAAGATTATAGAACAAAAAGACACAATATCATGACTGGTAGAATACAAATAACCCACACATGAGAGAGAGAGAGAGAGAGAGAGAGAGAGAGAGAGAGAGAGAGAGAGAGAGAGAGAGAGAGAGAGAGAGAGAGAAGCTTACGACGACGTTTCGGTCGGACTTTGACTGAGTTATCTGAGTTGTTTGTTAAGTGGTTCCTGGGCTTATCTTCCCTATAGCCCGGTCTCATATCAGGCCTCTTACACTTGAAAGGAAATACTACAAGATTAAGAACTATTAAGGACACCGAAAGGTATAAAGTGTATACTGAATAGGTACAAGTATGATACTACTGGTCATACAGCGCTGTATAACCCCTACGGGTCATACAGCGCCTATGGGAATGGAAGGTATTCAGGTTCGATCCAAGGAAGAAAAGCCCAGCTTTTGTACATGAATGGTACACAATACCGACCAGATGAAGAATTAAACACACGTCCTACATCTGGGTATCTTTATTTGTAGACGTTTCGCCCTCCAGTGACTTTATCAATACAGGGACATAACGTGAAGACTGTAGAACTATATACAAAAGATGAGGTAATCAGTCCCTCAGTCTTGGAGCTGGAGAAGAGCAGCGTAGTCTTGAAGACTCTGAAGTAGAGACAGTAAGACTGTCGCTTATATACTGGCGTGAGGTGAGGGAGGTGCAGCAGTCGAAGGTATTGTCACTGGTAGGCGGGATTACCCAGTGTAAGTAGATGATACCCGAGGGATGGTCCAGGAGTGTTCCAGTCTTCAAGACTACGGTGTTCTCCACCATCATGGATGGTCCAGGAGTGTTCCAAGTCTTCAAGACTACGGTGTTCTCCACCATCAGGGATGGTCCAGGAGTGTTCCAGTCTTCAAGACTACGGTGTTCTTCACCATCATGGATGGTCCAGGAGTGTTCCAGTCTTCAAGACTACGGTGTTCTTCACCATCATGGATGGTCCAGCAGTGTTCCAAGTCTTCAAGACTACGGTGTTCTTCACCATCATGGATGGTCCAGGAGTGTTCCAGTCTTCAAGACTACGGTGTTCTCCACCATCAGGGATGGTCCAGGAGTGTTCCAGTCTTCAAGACTACGGTGTTCTCCACCATCAGGGATGGTCCAGGAGTGTTCCAGTCTTCAAGACTACGGTGTTCTTCACCATCATGGATGGTCCAGGAGTGTTCCAGTCTTCAAGACTACGGTGTTCTTCACCATCATGGATGGTCCAGGAGTGTTCCAGTCTTCAAGACTACGGTGTTCTCCACCATCAGGGATGGTCCAGGAGTGTTCCAGTCTTCAAGACTACGGTGTTCTCCACCATCAGGGATGGTCCAGGAGTGTTCCAGTCTTCAAGACTACGGTGTTCTCCACCATCAGGGATGGTCCAGGAGTGTTCCAGTCTTCAAGACTACGGTGTTCTCCACCATCATGGATGGTCCAGGAGTGTTCCAGTCTTCAAGACTACGGTGTTCTTCACCATCATGGATGGTCCAGGAGTGTTCCAGTCTTCAAGACTACGGTGTTCTCCACCATCATGAATGGTCCAGGAGTGTTCCAGTCTTCAAGACTACGGTGTTCTTCACCATCAGGGATGGTCCAGGAGTGTTCCAGTCTTCAAGACTACGGTGTTCTTCACCATCAGGGATGGTCCAGGAGTGTTCCAGTCTTCAAGACTACGGTGTTCTTCACCATCATGGATGGTCCAGGAGTGTTCCAGTCTTCAAGACTACAGTGTTCTTCACCATCATGGATGGTCCAGGAGTGTTCCAGTCTTCAAGACTACGGTGTTCTTCACCATCATGGATGGTCCAGGAGTGTTCCAGTCTTCAAGACTACGGTGTTCTCCACCATCATGAATGGTCCAGGAGTGTTCCAGTCTTCAAGACTACGGTGTTCTTCACCATCAGGGATGGTCCAGGAGTGTTCCAGTCTTCAAGACTACGGTGTTCTTCACCATCATGGATGGTCCAGGAGTGTTCCAGTCTTCAAGACTACGGTGTTCTTCACCATCATGGATGATCCAGGAGTGTTCCAGTCTTCAAGACTACGGTGTTCTTCACCATCATGGATGGTCCAGGAGTGTTCCAGTCTTCAAGACTACGGTGTTCTCCACCATCATGAATGGTCCAGGAGTGTTCCAGTCTTCAAGACTACGGTGTTCTTCACCATCAGGGATGGTCCAGGAGTGTTCCAGTCTTCAAGACTACGGTGTTCTTCACCATCATGGATGGTCCAGGAGTGTTCCAGTCTTCAAGACTACGGTGTTCTTCACCATCATGGATGATCCAGGAGTGTTCCAGTCTTCAAGACTACGGTGTTCTTCACCATCATGGATGGTCCAGGAGTGTTCCAGTCTTCAAGACTACGGTGTTCTTCACCATCATGGATGGTCCAGGAGTGTTCCAGTCTTCAAGACTACGGTGTTCTTCACCATCAGGGATGGTCCAGGAGTGTTTCAGTCTTCAAGACAACGGTGTTCTTCACCATCATGGATGGTCCAGGAGTGTTCCAGTCCTCAAGACTACGGTGTTCTTCTCCATCAGGGATGGTCCAGGAGTGTTCCAGTCTTCAAGACTACGGTGTTCTTCACCATCATGGATGGTCCAGGAGTGTGCCAGTCTTCAAGACTACGGTGTTCTTCACCATCATGGATGGTCCAGGAGTGTTCCAGTCTTCAAGACTACGGTGTTCTTCACCATCATGGATGGTCCAGGAGTGTTCCAGTCTTCAAGACTACGGTGTTCTTCACCATCAGGGATGATCCAGGAGTGTTCCAGTCTTCAAGACTACGGTGTTCTTCACCATCATGGATGGTCCAGGAGTGTTCCAGTCTTCAAGACTACGGTGTTCTCCACCATCATGGATGGTCCAGGAGTGTTCCAGTCTTCAAGACTACGGTGTTCTTCACCATCATGGATGGTCCAGGAGTGTTCCAGTCTTCAAGACTACGGTGTTCTCCACCATCATGGATGGTCCAGGAGTGTTCCAGTCTTCAAGACTACGGTGTTTTTCACCATCATGGATGGTCCAGGAGTGTTCGTCTTCAAGACTACGGTGTTCTTCACCATCATGGATGGTCCAGGAGTGTTCCAGTCTTCAAGACTACGGTGTTCTTCACCATCATGGATGGTCCAGGAGTGTTCCAGTCTTCAAGACTACGGTGTTCTCCACCATCATGGATGGTCCAGGAGTGTTCCAGTCTTCAAGACTACGGTGTTCTTCACCATCATGGATGGTCCAGGAGTGTTCCAGTCTTCAAGACTACGGTGTTCTTCACCATCAGGGATGGTCCAGAAGTGTTCCAGTCTTCAAGACTACGGTGTTCTTCACCATCATGGATGGTCCAGGAGTGTTCCAGTCTTCAAGACTACGGTGTTCTTCACCATCATGGATGGTCCAGGAGTGTTCCAGTCTTCAGGACTACGGTGTTCTTCACCATCATGGATGGTCCAGGAGTGTTCCAGTCTTCAAGACTACGGTGTTCTTCACCATCAGGGATGGTCCAGGAGTGTTCCAGTCTTCAAGACTACGGTGTTCTTCACCATCATGGATGGTCCAGGAGTGTTCCAGTCTTCAAGACTACGGTGTTCTTCACCATCATGGATGGTCCAGGAGTGTTCGTCTTCAAGACTACGGTGTTCTTCACCATCAGGGATGGTCCAGGAGTGTTCCAGTCTTCAAGACTACGGTGTTCTTCACCATCATGGATGGTCCAGGAGTGTTCAGTCTTCAAGACTACGGTGTTCTTCACCATCATGGATGGTCCAGGAGTGTTCCAGTCTTCAAGACTACGGTGTTCTTCACCATCAGGGATGGTCCAGGAGTGTTCCAGTCTTCAAGACTACGGTGTTCTTCACCATCAGGGATGGTCCAGGAGTGTTCCAGTCTTCAAGACTACGGTGTTCTTCACCATCATGGATGGTCCAGGAGTGTTCCAGTCTTCAAGACTACGGTGTTCTTCACCATCATGGATGGTCCAGGAGTGTTCCAGTCTTCAAGACTACGGTGTTCTTCACCATCATGGATGGTCCAGGAGTGTTCCAGTCTTCAAGACTACGGTGTTCTTCACTATCAGGGATGGTCCAGGAGTGTTCCAGTCTTCAAGACTACGGTGTTCTTCACCATCAACAAGACTGACGGACTGATTACTTCATCTTTTGTATATAATTCCACATTCTTCACATTATGTCCTTGTATTGATAAAGCCACTGGAGGGCGAAACGTCTACAATAAAGCTACCCAGATGCCGCACATGTGTCTAAGTCTTCAGAAACACAGGTCCAAGATCTTAGATTTAGAGCACTTCTTGAGGCGTTAATGTAAGTAGCAGTTTGTAAGATTTATCTGTCCTCTTGATAATTTACACATATGCAACACTTGGGTAGCTTTATTATGGAAACGTTTCGCCACAAAATGGCTTCATCAGTCCAATACAAGGAAGAATGCTGAAGATCAGAAGGAGTTTGAAGCAATCAGTCCCTCAACCTGAAGTCGATGTGTTCAGTCCATCGATCTTTGTCAAGACTGAACACATCGACTCCAGGCTGAGGGACTGATTACCTCAAACTCCTCATCTTCCACCTTTTTTCTGCACTGGACTGAAAAAGTCACTGTGTGGCGAAACGTTTCCAGAATAAAGACATCCAGATGTTGCCGAAATGTGTCATTTATCAACTTAAAACAATGTATACTGACCCACTCCACAAAAGTGGCAGCAAAGCAATGGCAAAGAACTGTAAACTGATAGCAGTGACATTTCACCCTTAGCTTTGATGAGTTTCCAGAGTTTTTCTACTTCCAGAGCCGGGCCTTGGTCAACGAGGCTGTTGCTGCTGGCGACATGGTCTATGACCTCCGGAGAATGTGAAGGATCGATAAACAACGAGTGGAGGGACAGAGGAGCGGAGTGGAAGAATGATGTAAGACTGTGTAGTGTGGAGGGAGGGAGGATGGTGCCAGAGATGGTGCCAGAGATGGTGCCAGAGATGTTAGGTCAGCATCAGTACATACATAGTTCTACACTGCTGCCTCTCACTCACAACTCTTACCTATCAAAACACGGATGAGGGGAGTTAAACGATAGATGTAGGCCTTTCGTGTTAAAATCAACACATCAGGAGCTTGCTATGTTGCAGAAAAGAGGAGGAGATCCAACAAATACGATCACAGGGAGCGCCTTTGGGCGGCTACTACTATTATTTATGCCGCTATTCTATGCCTTCCACCAACACTACGACTACTACTACTATTTCTACTTCCTCTTTTACCACTACCACTAGCGTGCCTTTGTCACACGGCTGCCCCCACCACAGGGTTGTAAACGGTACTCCACTTAACCTGCAGAAGACTCACTGTGCTCCTGCCATAAAGCTGTAAGCGGTACATCATTTGTACCAACTCTGGTACTCCTTCTGGAGCCACTGCCGGGTCACCACATGAAGACCCGGGCCAGGACCCGTCTTGGCAAACCTACATGAACACTTCTCGCTTCAGTGTAAATTGTCAGTGGTACTGGAAGTATAAACACGTCATAAGTTTTATGCGGTAAGCGCGGGTTAGTTGTGTCTTATTCCAGCCATGGTATTGTCACTTTATTCTCTACCAAGTTATTATTACATGCATTAACCACATCCAAAACATTATATCACTGATCAGGTTAAATCTTTCACAACAAGTTGTAAAAAACTAATGAATTTGGAGTTTACGATGCCTTAAATTGCATTCAATTCCTATGGAAGCATTTTCTAATCAGCAATTAACCTTAAAAGGATCTATGAAATCAGACATATTACACAGAAACACTGCTGGAACAAGTGTAGAAGTCTTCAAGTGGAAACTGGACAATTATCTTCACCAGATGCCAGATCAACCAGGCTGTGATGGATATGTGGGTGAGTGGGCCACCAGCAGCAACAGCCTGGTTGACCAGACAAACACCAGACGAGCCTGGCTGATGGCCGGGCTCAGGGAGTAGAACAATTCTCGAAACTCATCAAAGATATATCAGAATACACAGCTTTATTTATTATTGCCTAATAACCGAATACTATAAACAAAATTCTGACCACGAAAAAAAATAAATGGTTATAATTATAATTTTCAAAGGGGTGGAGAGGTAAGCCAGCGGAAGGCCTCGGTCAGGTGATTAAAAGCTTCAGCTGCGGGTTATCATATGACTAAGACCCGCATCAGGAAACACTTGTCCTGTTTCCTGACAAAAATTACCTAACCTTACCTGACCAAGAGACTGGCGTCTACTATGGTTAAGCTTAATTACGATTACTTTACGCCTCATTCAGAGGTCATCGCCCTCACGGCCCGGTCCCAGACAAGACCTCCTAGTTGCTGGCACCACACACTCCAACGTGTGCACTATAACCTGGCTAATCAGAAACTGATTTAAAGAACTTTTAAGTTCCAGAGATTTGGTGGAATTACCCCTTATTATCGCATAGTTCACTTCTTGTACCTTTATTTCATAGAGTGTACTTAGCACGGTCTGTCAAATAAGTCTCTTTCAGTGATTTCGGTGTGGAGGTTACCACAAGTATGGTGCTCCAGGGTATGTGTGTGTTTAATATATATATATATAATATATATATATATATATATATATATATATATATATATATATATATATATATATATATGGATGGGGTCCACCTCTGGTGTCAATTGTGGGACCCATTGCCTCGGAGAAGTGGATAAAAGACTTCAAGGAAGAATATTTAGATTTCTTTCTGAAGCCATTTGAATATTCCACTTCCCTACCACCCCATTTTTTTTTTTTTTTTACAAACTTTATTTCAAGACAAAATACAATGGGGAGTAAAACAACATAGATAACTCAGAGCTACATGTCAAATACTTCGTCCAACTCCCGGCAGTGGGCCGCGTGCCCAGAATACTGCAGGCATTTCCCTCTGGATATATATATATATATATATATATATATATATATATATATATATATATATAGTGTCACCCAGGCACTGTTTTCCTTGTTTTGAATGTTCTCGTTATTCACTTATTCACACCATCATTTTCCTGCCTGTCGCGACATTTGCTTTATTGCTTTCTTTGAAAGAAATTACAATGAAAACTAAGCGCTAAACCCATCTTTGAAAGCTCAGTTGACATTACACTTACGTCCCTCACGTGCTCATTTGTTTATATTTGGGGATCTTGATGCGTTTTGTGCATAGTCTCTATTTTGAGTTCTTCATTGTTTCCATATGTAAGCAGTGGGAACTTGCTAACACTGAACGTCATGTTCTTCACTGCCCGCTCTTAGGCAGTGCTCATCTCTTCTTGCAGTTATTCCATGTCTTCTACTGAGTCAATTATCATACTTAGTTTGGCATCAATGGCAAATGATGATACGAAACTGTGTGCAGTGTTTTAATCTGTGTCCGCTATGAGGATAAGAAACAGTGAGGGCGCCAGGACCTCACCCTCACCTACTAAACCTTCCTCCCTCCTTCCACTGACTTGTTTGAACAATTCCTCCACATAGATCTGATCTCCCTCTAGTCTGAAGGTTACCTGAAGATGATTCCGGGGACTCACCACCCCCACTACCCGGTCCCTTGGTTGCTGATCTGATCAACCAGGCTGTTGGTGATAGTCACATGCAGCCAACGTGGGTACCACAGCCTAGTTGATTAGGTGCTGACTTGAGGAACTTATCAAGTTCACTGATGAAGATAGCTAAGGATGTGTTGGTAACTTCCACCTTGTATGGAAAGAGGGCGTTTAAGAGTCTTGGTCCCTTTACACTTACTCAACGATCTCTTCTTGTACGCATGACACCCCTACTTTTCACAAGGAATATTTTGCACTGTGTGCTTAGCCTCTCTGTATGCATATTTGGAACCAGTACCTTAAGAATTTTCCAGGTGTAAATTGTGATGCATCTTTCGCTTGTTTCAAGGAATACAATTCAAGAGACTTCAAGAGTTCCCCGTAATACAGGTGCTTGACTGAATTTATGTGAGAAGTGAAGGTTCTCTGAACAATCTCTAGATCTGTGATTTTTACCTGCCTTAATAGGAGGTGTTATTGTGCAGCAATATTCCGGCCACTGACGATGACTTGTTAAAGCTCTACACAGAAGGAAACACTGTCCCAATAAAAGCTTGCTCAACAACGTGTGTTTTCTTCAGAGCATCAAGTATTGATTGCCGCCACCTCTGGCGCATCTCATAGCGGCTTCCATTTTAAGAGTAAGCATTTATCAAGGTGGCAGATTAGGCCAGGACAGGTCAGGCCAAGCCAGGAGAGGACAGGACAGGACAGACCAGATCAATCCAGTCCAGGACAAAACAGGCCTGGTCAAGTCAGGGCAGGAAAGATCAGCGCAAGCTAAACGAGACCAGGCCAGAACAGGACAGAACAGGCCAGTCCAGGCCCAGACAAGACAGGCCAGTCGAGTTCAGAACAGGACAGGCCAGTCTAAGACAGAACAGGACAGGTCAGGCCAGGACACCTCTGATATACCTTCGAGTCTTACTACTCCCGGAGCCCAGCCATGGTTCATGCTCGTCAAAAAATGTGGAACACTTCACGATTTTGCGTGTCATCCTTGCGCAGGGGCCATGCTAATCTTGTGTGTATCGTTCCAATTTTAGTATACGTACTGCCGAAGCAACTACAGGATAAGTATAAGACCAGGCCAGGCCAGGCCAGGCCAGGCCAAGACAGGACAGGAGATTCGACTACCTGTGATATACTTGTATACTCATTGCATTTATGATTTTCACTAGAGATATTTTGCACTGTCTGCTGAGCTTCAGAGTGACTGGATTTTCCTGCGCAGATCTGACACCAGTCCCTCCAGAATTTTCCAGTTGTAAACTATGTGTTTTTTTCTAGCTTACGTTCCAAAAGTACAATTCGAGAGACTTCAAGCGTTGAATTTATAAGAGCAGTGAAGATTCTCTGTAAATTCTACAGACGTGTGATTTCACCTGGATTGAAAGAGCTGTTTAGAGAGAACAAGTGTCTTAAAGAGTATAATAACTGGCTTGGCAACACTTGTTTTGAAGGTTCTCGTTATCCAGACTATCATTTTTCTTGGGGTTGTAATAAATTTGTTGTCATCCTTGAAAGTAAGATATTCTGACATTATCACTACTAAGTTCCTCACTTTAAGCCAAAGCTTTATTACGTGATTCAACCTTGTTTTGTTACTCTTTCTCAAGTTTTATTTCTTAATATTTTTCCATAATTAACTCAAATTTATCCTCACTGAACATCATGTTGTCAGTGGCCCACTGGAGAATTTAGTGTGTTGTGTTCTCTATGGACACAACTCGCATACAAATTCCAGTATCGTCAGCAAAGGATGATACAATGCTTTAAGTTTCTGTCAGTGTGGAATATGAGAAAAATAATTGGAGACGCAACTGTGCCTTGGGGAACAGAGCTTTTCACTGTTGCAGCCTCTGATTTCAGTGACTTCCATATACCTTTTATAAGTTCCAACAGTTCTTCTACTCCCGAAGCCCGGCCATGGGCCAGGCTCGTTTACCTTTACTGTTTAGATTTCGCTCCTTAGAAAGTTACATAACAATCTGCGCACATTTTGTGCTCTAATACACCACGATCGCAGTTATCGCAAACTCTTGTGAGCTTTATGGATATAACATCTGCATTTTGCTTGTCTTCCAGTGCATCCTAGACCATATTGCAGTAGTTACTAGGGCAGGAGGGCAATCATACTTTCAAGAGAATGTAAGAACAAGAGTGCAGCTCCCCACAGTGAGAACAAGAGTGCCGCTCCCCACAGTGAGAACAAGAGTGCCGCTCCCCACAGTAAGAACAAAAGTGCCGCTCCCCACAGTGAGAACAAGAGTGCAGCTCCCCACAGTGAGAACAAGAGTGCAGCTCCCCACAGTAAGAACAAGAGTGCCGCTCACCACAGTGAAAACAAGAGTGCCGCTTCCCACAGTGAGAACAAGAGTGCCGCTCCCCACAGTAAGAACAAGAGTGCCGCTCCCCACAGTGAGAACAAGAGTGCCGCTCCCCACAGTGAGAACAAGAGTGCAGCTCCCCACAGTGAGAACAAGTGTGCAGCTCCCCACAGTGAGAACAAGAGTGCCGCTCCCCACAGTGAGAACAAGAGTGCAGCTCCCCACAGTGAGAACAAGAGTGCCGCTCCCCACAGTAAGAACAAGAGTGCCGCTCCCCACAGTGAGAACAAGAGTGCCGCTCCCCACAGTGAGAACAAGAGTGCCGCTCCCCACAGTGAGAACAAGAGTGCAGCTCCCCACAGTGAGAACAAGAGTGCAGCTCCCCACAGTAAGAACAAGAGTGCCGCTCCCCACAGTGAGAACAAGAGTGCCCTCCCACAGTAAGAACAAGAGTGCCGCTCCCCACAGTGAGAACAAGAGTGCCGCTCCCACAGTAAGAACAAGAGTGCAGCTCCCCACAGTGAGAACAAGAGTGCCGCTCCCCACAGTGAGAACAAGAGTGCCGCTCCCCACAGTAAGAACAAGAGTGCCGCTCCCCACAGTGAGAACAAGAGTGCCGCTCCCACAGTGAGAACAAGTGCGCTCCCACAGTAGAACAAGAGTGCAGCTCCCACAGTGAGAACAAGAGTGCCGCTCCCACAGTGAGAACAAGAGTGCCGCTCCCCACAGTGAGAACAAGAGTGCCGCTCCACAGTAAGAACAAGAGTGCCGCTCCCACAGTGAGAACAAGAGTGCAGCTCCCCACAGTGAGAACAAGAGTGCAGCTCCCCACAGTGAGAACAAGAGTGCAGCTCCCCACAGTGAGAACAAGAGTGCAGCTCCCCACAGTGAGAACAAGAGTGCAGCTCCCCACAGTGAGAACAAGAGTGCAGCTCCCACAGTGAGAACAGAGTGCAGCTCCCACAGTGAGAACAAGAGTGCAGCTCCCCACAGTGAGAACAAGAGTGCGCCCCACAGTGAGAACAAGAGTGCAGCTCCCACAGTGAGAACAAGAGTGCAGCTCCCACAGTGAGAACAAGAGTGCAGCTCCCACAGTGAGAACAAGAGTGCAGCTCCACGGAAAAGTGGCCAAGTGAGAACAAGAGTGCAGCCCCAAAGTGAGAACAAGAGTGCAGCTCCCCACAGTGAGAACAAGAGTGCAGCTCCCCACAGTGAGAACAAGAGTGCAGCTCCCAAGAGCTGGCTGCCAACGGTGGTTATATTGGTTTCCGTGGTAAAGGGGAATTATCTTCGAGGGGTAAAAACTGCCTAGCAAGATATTGAAGAAAATGTGGAAGGCAGAGTGTCCTCACGAGATAAGACAGCCAGAGGCAGGTCGATGATGTGATCAGTGTGTGTGTGTACTGTGTGTGTGTGTGTAGTGTAGTGTGTGTGTGTGTGTGTGTGTGTGTGTGTGTGTGTGTACTGTGTGTGTGTGTGTAGTGTAGTGTAGTGTGTGTGTGTGTGTGTGTGTGTGTGTGTGTGTGTAGTGTGTACTGTGTGTGTGTGTACTGTGTGTGTGTACTATGTGTGTGTGTAGTGTAGTGTGTGTGTACTGTTGTGTGTGTACGTGTGTGTGTGTGTTGTGTGTTGTGTGTGTACTGTGTGTGTGTGTGTGTGTGTGTGTGTGTAGTGTGTGTGTGTGTGTGTGTGTGTGTGTGTGTACTGTGTGTGTGTGTGTTGTGTGTGTGTGTGTGTGTGTGTGTGTATGTGTATGTGTGTGTGTGTATGTGTGTGTGTGTGTGTGTGTGTGTGTGTGTGTGTGTGTGTGTGTGTGTGTACGTGTGTGTGTAGTGTGTGTGTGTGTGTGTGTTGTGTGTGTGTGTGTGTACTGTGTGTGTGTGTTGTGTGTGTGTGTGTGTGTGTGTGTGTACTGTGTGTGTGTGTGTGTACTGTGTGTGTGTGTGTGTAGTGTGTGTGTGTGTGTGTGTGTGTGTGTGTGTGTGTGTGTGTGTGTGTAGTGTGTGTGTGTGTGTGTGTGTGTGTGTCTGTGTGTGTGTATGTGTGTGTGTGTGTGTGTGTTGTGTGTGTGTGTGTGTGTGTGTGTTGTGTGTGTGTGTGTGTGTGTGTATGTGTGTGTGTGTGTGTGTGTGTGTGTGTGTGTGTGTGTGTGTGTGTGTGTGTGTGTGTGTATGTGTGTGTGTGTGTGTGTGTGTAGTGTGTGTGTGTGTGTGTGTGTGTGTGTGTGTGTGTGTGTGTGTGTGTGTGTGTGTGTGTGTGTGTGTGTGTGTGTGTGTGTGTGTGTGTGTGTGTGTGTGTGTGTGTGTGTGTGTGTGTGTGTGTGTGTGTAGTGTGTGTGTGTGTGTGTGTGTGTGTGTGTGTGTGTGTGTGTGTGTGTGTGTGTGTGTGTGTGTGTGTGTGTGTGTGTGTGTGTGTGTGTGTGTGTGTGTGTTGTGTGTAGTGTGTGTGTGTAGTGTGTGTGTGTGTGTGTGTGTGTGTGTGTGTGTGTGTGTGTGTGTGTGTGTGTAGGTGTGTGTGTGTGTGTGTGTGTGTGTGTGTGTGTGTGTGTGTGTGTGTGTGTGTGTGTAGTGTGTGTGTGTAGTGTGTGTGTGTAGTGTGTGTGTTAGTTACCATTTTGTCCTAGGTACATGTCGATTAGACACTAGGCCTGTTGTATGTATGTGTGTGTGTGTAACGAAACACTTCGAAATGTTTCGGCCCCGCCGGGAATTGAACCCGGGCCCTCCGTGCGTGAAGCAAGAGCGCTAGCCACCATGCCATCGGGCCGTGTGTGTGTGTGTGTGTGTGTGTGTGTGTGTGTGTGTGTGTGTGTGTGTGTGTGTGTGTGTGTAGTTGTGTACAAATTCTGCCAAACATCTGAAGTACTGGGAACGCTTGAAGTTCCTTGAACTGTACTCCTTGGAATGTAGGCGAGAGTGGTACATCATAACCTACGCTTGGAAAATTCTGGAGGGACTGCACACTAAAATTATGTCCTGGTCTGGAAGCGAGGAAGCTTGATTTGGGACCAGATAGCGAAGGGAGAGGGGACGATGGGGGGTTGACCTCTCAAAAACATTCTCAGCCGTTAGTGCAAAATAGATCCAATGGAAAGCAGGGGCGCGACGAGTACATTGAGAGAATTCACTAAATGTAAGGGGATCAAGACTTTTCAACACCCTCCCATTGTGGTATAAACCTTGGTAATAAATACCGACAAACTGGTTTAGAAAGACACGTGAGTAAACACTAGGACATATTTATTAGAAAACGTTTCGGTCGTTGGACCTTGATGACTAATGCTTGCTGACGTGTCTTTCTAAACTCTCCCATTGTCCATGAGAGGGATTACCAACACACCTGTAGCTGCCTTCAAAAGGGAAATTGATAAGTTCAAATCAGTTTTTGATCAACCTGGCTGTAGGACTTCGTGCGGTTAGATATCAACAACCTGGACGATCACCCCATTGGTGTGGGACAGGAGGTCGCGGGGCGCTGATCCCAGAAACCGCCTCCAGGTAACCTCTTCACCTAATCTTCAGTTATGTTCCTTACATATCTGTGACCAGTTTCCAGGACTCTTCTACCCTCGCAGTCCTGCCTGGCAGCACACTTCCCTTATGACCCACGAAATTGCAATATTACGATTGCAAACAACCCAAGGTACTCACGGACTCGCTCCGTGTTCAAACCCCACCCGTACCGTGGTTTGTTTCCCTTATGACCACCTGGTCAAGCAGGCTCTTCATGTTATATGCCTTTGATATACCTTTGATAAGTTCTGAGTTTTTCTACTCCTAGAGCCCGGACTTGGGTCAGGTAAATCTGGTCCTTGCCTGGTCAACCAGGCTGTTGCTAGCGACCAGCAGCTTCACATAACACAACCCGGTTGATCCGGCCCTTGCAGCACAATGCTCTGCACCTTTTACTCTAGCTGGTAGAACTGTCTTCTCCCCATGGTGAATTTGTCACAGTTCTGAAGAGTAGAACTAAAACATTATGTTCCCTTCTTACTTCTGCCAAGTGACAGATCAACCAGGCTGTGATAGCTATGAAGGCCAGCGGGCCACCAGCAGCAGGTATCATAACTGGTATACAATATCAACAAGTTAATGAGTAATGTTGTTGTAGATTCGCCGGTATAATCGCCCGGCCCGGGCCTTGACTCCCTGTCGTGGGAGTCTCAGACCAATGTCTGCCATGGGTGGAGGTACAAGTACCTCCTCATCTTCTGGGACCAGCTGTCCCCAGGTCTAGCCCATTCTCCGCCCACACTGGGCTCGGAGGGAGAAGCAGCTGCACAGCAGCAGACGATGTCAGGAGGTGCAAAAGCAGCAAGCTCTACAGGATCGTTTTGGAGCCACACCCCAGCTTTGGGCTGAAGCCCGAGCGCTGGGGAAGCTCAAGAATGCCTCTTGCTGTGTGTTGCTGCTGCTACTACTTCACTTGTCCGTTGCACTTGTTAATCAGTAAGACGTGTTGAACACGAGGTTTCTTAATTGACGAAACGTTTCACCAGCGCTACAGGCGTCACCAGTCTATGTTAGGTAAAAGGACACAAGTGCAACTAATACGACATTTAACTGTGGAAACGTTTCATTCTCCAGGAACTTTGTCAAGCCGTAACAGCTTGACAAAGCCCCTGGAGAGCGAAACGTTGCCACAGTAAAATGTCACATTAGTTGCACTTGTGTCATTTTACTTAACATATTGTTGGTAACTCTACCATCGTCAATGTCATCATTCTAATACTGTCCCCAGGATCATACTTCAACAGCCTGGTTGACCAGGCAAGTACCAGAAAGCCCTGACCAGAGGCCAGGTTGTGGGAGTACCAAGACTCTGGAAACTGGTCACAGGTATATATTCAAAATTCTTCTCTGTATCTGCAGGTCTCAATATGATGATACAGTGTGGCAGCTGTCATACCTACATCTACAACAGTGTGGCAGCTGTCATACCTACATCTACAACAGTGTGGCAGCTGTCATACCTACATCTACAACAGTGTGACAGCTGTCATACCTACATCTACAACAGTGTGGCAGCTGTCATACCTACATCTACAACAGTGTGGCAGCTGTCATACCTACATCTACAACAGTGTGGCAGCTGTCATACCTACATCTACAACAGTGTGGCAGCTGTCATACCTACATCTACAACAGTGTGGCAGCTGTCATACCTACATCTACAACAGTGTGGCAGCTGTCATACCTACATCTACAACAGTGTGACAACTGTCATACCTACATCTACAACAGTGTGGCAGCTGTCATACCTACATCTACAACAGTGTGGCAGCTGTCATACCTACATCTACAACAGTGTGGCAGCTGTCATACCTACATCTACAACAGTGTGACAACTGTCATACCTACATCTACAACAGTGTGGCAACTGTCATACCTACATCTACAACAGTGTGGCAGCTGTCATACCTACATCTACAACAGTGTGGCAGCTGTCATACCTACATCTACAACAGTGTGGCAACTGTCATACCTACATCTACAACAGTGTGACAACTGTCATACCTACATCTACAACAGTGTGGCAGCTGTCATACCTACATCTACAACAGTGTGGCAGCTGTCATACCTACATCTACAACAGTGTGGCAGCTGTCATACCTACATCTACAACAGTGTGACAACTGTCATACCTACATCTACAACAGTGTGGCAGCTGTCATACCTACATCTACAACAGTGTGGCAGCTGTCATACCTACATCTACAACAGTGTGACAACTGTCATACCTACATCTACAACAGTGTGGCAACTGTCATACCTACATCTACAACAGTGTGGCAGCTGTCATACCTACATCTACAACAGTGTGGCAGCTGTCATACCTACATCTACAACAGTGTGGCAACTGTCATAACTACATCTACAACAGTGTGGCAACTGTCATACCTACATCTACAACAGTGTGGCAGCTGTCATAACTACATCTACAACAGTGTGGCAGCTGTCATAACTACATCTACAACAGTGTGGCAGCTGTCATAACTACATCTACAACAGTGTGGTAGCTGTCATATCTACATCTACAACAGTGTGGCAACTGTCATAACTACATCTACAACAGTGTGGCAGCTGTCATAACTACATCTACAACAGTGTGGCAACTGTCATAACTACATCTACAACAGTGTGGCAACTGTCATAACTACATCTACAACAGTGTGGCAGCTGTCATAACTACATCTACAACAGTGTGGCAGCTGTCATAACTACATCTACAACAGTGTGGCAACTGTCATAACTACATCTACAACAGTGTGGCAACTGTCATAACTACATCTACAACAGTGTGACAACTGTCATAACTACATCAACAGTGTAGCAGCTGTGAAACTACATCTACAACAGTGTGGCAACTGTCATAACTACATCTACAACAGTGTAGCAGCTGTCATAACTACATCTACAACAGTGTGGCAACTGTCATAACTACATCTACAACAGTGTGCAGCTGTCATAACTACATCACAACAGTGTGGCAGCTGTCATAACTACATCTACAACAGTGTGGCAGCTGTCATAACTACATCTACAACAGTGTGGTGTCTTAATCTACAAATGGCAGCGTCATAACTACATCTACAACAGTGTGGCAGCTGTCATAACTACATCTACAACAGTGTGGCAGCTGTCATAACTACATCTACAACAGTGTGGCAGCTGTCATAACTACATCTACAACAGTGTGGCAGCTGTCATAACTACATCTACAACAGTGTGGCAGCTGTCAATGCTACATCTACAACAGTGTGGCAGCTGTCCTAACTACATCTACAACACAGTGTGGCAGCTGTCATAACTACATCTACAACAGTGTGGCAACTGTCATACTACATCTACAACAGTGTGGCAACTGTCATAACTCACATCTACAACAGTGTGACAACTGTCATAACTACATCTACAACAGTGTGGCAGCTGTCATACTACATCTACAACAGTGTGGCAGCTGTCATACCTACATCTACAACAGTGTGGCAGCTGTCATACTACATCTACAACAGTGTGGCAGCTGTCATACTACATCTACAACAGTGTACAGCTGTCAAACTACATCTACAACAGTGTGCAGCTGTCAACACTACATCTACAACAGTGTGACAGCTGTCATACACTACATCTACAACAGTGTGGCAGCTGTCAACACTACATCTACAACAGTGTGGCAGCTGTCAACACTACATCTACAACAGTGTGGCAGCTGTCATACCCACATCTACAACAGTGTGGCAGCTGTCATACACTACATCTACAACAGTGTGACAGCTGTCAACACTACATCTACAACAGTGTGGCAGCTGTCAACACTACATCTACAACAGTGTGCAGCTGTCATACACTACATCTACAACAGTGTGGCAGCTGTCATACACTACATCTACAACAGTGTGACAACTGTCATACTACATCTACAACAGTGTGGCAGCTGTCAAACTACATCTACAACAGTGTGGCAGCTGTCATATACATCTACAACAGTGTGGCAGCTGTCAACTACATCTACAACAGTGTGGCAGCTGTCAACTACATCTACAACAGTGTTACAGCTGTCAACACTACATCTACAACAGTGTGGCAGCTGTCAACACTACATCTACAACACAGTGTTACAGCTGTCAACACTACATCTACAGCACAGTGTGGCAGCTGTCAACACTACATCTACAACAGTGTTACAGCTGTCAACACTACATCTACAACAGTGTGGCAGCTGTCAACACTACATCTACAACAGTGTGCACTGTCAAACTACATCTACACACAGTGCAGCTGTCAACACTACATCTACAACACAGTGTGCAGCTGTCAACACTACATCTACAAACAGTGTTACAGCTGTCAACACTACATCTACAAACAGTGTGGCAGCTGTCAACACTACATCTACAACAGTGTCAGCTGTCATAACTACATCTACAACAGTGTGGCAGCTGTCAACACTACATCTACAACAGTGTGAGCAAGCTGTCAAATTACATCTAAACAGTGTAGCAGCTGTCTAACATACATTACAACAGTGTGGCAGCTGTCAAACTACATCTACAACAGTGTGGCACTGTCAAATACATTACAAACAGTGTGTGCAACTGTCAAACTACTTACAACAGTGTGGCACTGCAACTCATCACAGTGTGGACAGCTGTCAAACTACATTACAACAGTGTGGCAGCTGTCAAACTACATCTACAACAGGTGGAGCTGTCATACTACATCTACAACAGTGTGGCAGCTGTCATAACTACATCTACAACAGTGTGGCAAGCTGTCAAACTACATCTACAACAGGTGAACTGTCAAACAATCACAACAGTGTGCACTGTCATAACTACATCTACAACAGTGTGCAGCTGTCATAACTACATCTACAACAGTGTGGCAGCTGTCATAACTACATCTACAACAGTGTGGCAACTGTCATAACTACATCTACAACAGTGTGGCAACTGTCATAACTACATCTACAACAGTGTGGCAGCTGTCATAACTACATCACAACAGTGTAGCAGCTGTGATAACTACATCTACAACAGTGTGGACTGTCATAACTACATCTACAACAGTGTGGCGCTGTCATAACTACATCTACAACAGTGTGGCAGCTGTCAACACTACATCTACAACACAGTGTTACAGCTGTCAACACTACATCTACAACACAGTGTTACAGCTGTCAACACTACATCTACAACACAGTGTTACAGCTGTCAACACTACATCTACAACACAGTGTTACAGCTGTCAACACTACATCTACAACACAGTGTTACAGCTGTCAACACTACATCTACAACACAGTGTTACAGCTGTCAACACTACATCTACAACACAGTGTTACAGCTGTCAACACTACATCTACAACACAAGGTGCATTACATGTGAAGTCTCCACATTTTTTCACTCCAAATTGTGAGTTCCTAATTTAAAGTTAGGTTAGGTCAGTATAAATAGTTAATTCAGATTAGTATAGGTTAAAATTAACTAGGTTAAGCCGAGTTTGGTTACAAAGTCTTGTTAAAACGTACATTTAACCACAAATAAGCAAATTAGAGAGAAACGCTGCGACACGTCTGGCAACGAGGCAGCAGAGGACAAGTAGAAACACTTGCAAATCTCAACGTTCACTTACCTTTGAAGAGTTTTGAGACTTTTGCCTACTGCCTCAGCCAGGCCCTGGGCCAGTGACACCAAGTGACCACCCTGGGGTCAACAATGCACCCTGGGTTCAACAAAGAACCCTGGGGTCAACAAAGCACCCTGGGTTCAACAAAGCATCCTGGTGTCAACAAAGCACCCTGGGGTCAACAAAGCATCCTGGTGTCAACAATGCACCCTGGGGTCAACAAAGCATCCTGGTGTCAACAAAGCACCCTGGGGTCAACAAAGCACCCTGGGGTCAACAAAGCATCCTGGTGTCAACAAAGCACCCTGGGGTCAACAAAGCACCCTGGAGTCAACAAAGCATCCTGGTGTCAACAAAGCACCCTGGGGTCAACAAAGCACCCTGGAGTCAACAAAGCATCCTGGTGTCAACAAAGCACCCTGGGGTCAACAAAGCACCCTGAGGTCAACAAAGCACCCTGGTGTCGACAAGATAATGCTCAATTCTTGCAATTTAGAATATATGCTACCATTATCCACTCTTTGAGTACTAGTATTATTCCTTTCTAGTGTATTCTATCTTTCTAGTCTAGTGTATTCTACATTTCTATTGTAGTGTATATTATACATTTCTTGCCAGTGTTCCTTGTACCACTACCACCACCAACATTAGCAAAACCACCACCAACAACAACACTAGTACCCCATCACTACCACCACCACCTAGCAGACCACTGGCACCATCAGCTACACTAGTTCCTGGAACCACATCTTGAGACCACCATAAACTAGACAAACATACAACCTTCCCCACTAAGGGCAACTATATAAACTCTATTATATTAGGCCATCTCTGTATTGCATTAAGACTTTAGATTTAACTACGTAAAGTGTGTCATACCTATGCGTGAGACGTAGCTCGTGTCGTACCTAGCTGTGTGAGACGTAGTGTTATACCTTGCTATGTTTGAGACGTAGTGTGTTATACCTAGCTATGTTTGAGACGTAGTGTGTTATACCTAGCTATGTTTGAGACGTAGTGTGTTATACCTAGGTATGTTTGAGACGTAGTGTGTTATACCTAGGTATGTTTGAGACGTAGTGTGTTATACCTAGCTATGTTTGAGACGTAGAGTGTTATACCTAGGTATGTTTGAGACGTAGTGTGTTATACCTAGCTATGTTTGAGACGTAGTGTGTTATACCTAGCTATGTTTGAGACGTAGTGTGTTATACCTAGCTATGTTTGAGACGTAGAGTGTTATACCTAGGTATGTTTGAGACGTAGTGTGTTATACCTAGCTATGTTTGAGACGTAGTGTGTTATACCTAGGTATGTTTGAGACGTAGTGTGTTATACCTAGCTATGTTTAAGACGTAGTGTGTTATACCTAGCTATGTTTGAGACGTAGTGTTATACCTAGCTATGTTTGAGACGTAGTGTGTTATACCTAGGTATGTTTGAGACGTAGTGTGTTATACCTAGGTATGTTTGAGACGTAGTGTTATACCTAGCTATGTTTGAGACGTAGAATGTTATACTTAGCTATGTTTGAGACGTAGAGTGTTATACCTAGGTATGTTTGAGACGTAGTGTGTTATACCTAGCTATGTTTGAGACGTAGTGTTATACTTAGCTATGTTTGAGACGTAGAATGTTATACCTAGCTATGTTTGAGACGTAGTGTTATACCTAGCTATGTTTGAGACGTAGAATGTTATACCTAGCTATGTCTGAGACGTAGTGTTATACCTAGCTATGTTTGAGACGTAGTGTGTTATACCTAGCTATGTTTGAGACGTAGTGTTATACCTAGCTATGTTTGAGACGTAGAATGTTATACCTAGCTATGTTTGAGACGTAGTGTTATACCTAGCTATGTTTGAGACGTAGAATGTTATACCTAGCTATGTTTGAGACGTAGTGTGTTATACCTAGCTATGTTTGAGACGTAGTGTTATACCTAGCTATGTTTGAGACGTAGTGTGTTATACCTAGCTATGTTTGAGACGTAGTGTGTTATACCTAGCTATGTTTGAGACAGTGTTATACCTAGCTATGTTTGAGACGTAGAATGTTAAACCTAGCTATGTTTGAGACGTAGTGTTATACCTAGCTATGTTTGAGACGTAGAGTGTTATACGTATACCTGCGACGCAGTTAGTGTCGTACCTTATACAAGTATACATTTGATGTGTTTCGAGAATTCTCCCTACTGCCCAGCCCTGGTCCAGACTTGTCTGCTTCTCCCCTGATCAACCAGGCTGTTGCTGCTGGCAGACTGCTGGCACTTGGAGACAGTGACCTACCTTCCGCTTCATGATTCTAAGCGTTCTAGACTTGATCAGTCAGGCTATTAGTGCCAGCAGCACGAAGTCCAACATAATTATTACATACAGTTGTGTAACTGTGACATACCTATGACCTGTTTCGAGGATTGTACCGCCGTGAGAGGAAGCTTGATGGCTGGCTGATCAACCAGGTTGTTGGTGGCAGCGGCCAGCCATCATAATCTAGTTGATCTAAGAACAACGCGACATCGTCATACATTACCTGAAAATAAAAATAAAATACTATTAGAAACGCACATCATATACCTAAAAGCTTCATTATTATTATTATTATTATTATTATTATTTATGGTGAAGCATGAAACCCGTAAGTGTCATGTTGAAGAGTGAGACACTTCTCCAATACGTTCCCTGAGTTTACCTGAAGTGTGTTTCGAGAGTCAACGCTATGGCGGCCCAGTCCCAGATCAGGCCGCAGCTGGGTGACCTGATCAGCCAGGCTGTAGGTGCTAGCTGCATGACTTCTAACATAAGCACCAAAACTCGGCTGAGCAGGAACCGACTCGAGAAACTTACATGAAATTATGAATGAATGGAAAACGATAAACAGTCTTGGTCCCTTCACACTTAATGAGCTTTCCCTTATAGCACCGTGTGTCAAGAATCTTGCTTTTTGACGATATGATTTGTGTGTGCAGATTTGGGATCAATCATTCTAGAATTTTTCAGGTGTATAATGTACCTTTCCCTCCTACGTTCCACGAAGTACTGATCGAGGGACTTCAAGCATTCCCAGTAATTTAGGTGCTTGACTGATTTTATAAGAGCAGTGAAGGTTTTCTGCACATTCTCCACGTCTGACAATTTCGCCTGCCTTGAACAGAGCTCTTAGGGTACAGCAGTACTACAGCCTAGAGAGAACTAGTGACTTGAAGTGTATCATCAATGGCTTAGCATCTTTTATTTTGAAGGTTCTATTTATCAGTCTATTATTTGCAGCTGTGATATAGTGACATTTTGTGATCCTTAAAGATGAGATCATTCTAAATAACTCCCAGATCTTACAATAGTCTTAACTCACTTTACAGATTCTGGTTTCTTTTATTCTCCGTTCCAGTCTTTATTTCGTCAATCTTTCCATAGGTGAAACTTGCCCTCCATGAACATCATATTGCTGTCAGTAACTCAGTGGAAGACTTTGTTTACGTCACCTTGGGGGTTGATTATCTCCTCAATGGATGCCACTCTCATACAGCTTCTAATATCGTCTGCAAAACACGATACGGTATGCCTCTATGTCGGATATAAGAATGAGGTAGAGAACAAGGTAAGTACAGTGCACTGGAGAACACAGCTTTTCACGATGGCAGCCTCTGATTTCACTTTGTTCACTACTAAACTCTGGGTTTTATTCGTTAGAAAATTAAATATCCATCTGCCCACTTTCAAGTTATTCCGCTTGCACGCATTTTGAGAACTATTACACCATGATCACACTAAATGTATTGTATACGGACTTTTGCAAAGTCCGTGTACAATACATTTGCATTCTGCCTGTCTTCCACTGCATCTAAGGTCATTTCGTAATGGTTAAGCAATTGCAAGAGGCAGGAGTGACCTGCTCTTAACCCATGCTGACCTGGGTTGTGCAACTGTTGACATTCCATGTGATTAGCGATCTTGCATCTAAGGACTCTCTTAAAGATTTCGATAATGTGGGACGTCAGCGCTATCGGTTTATAGTTTTTTTGCGGCTGTGAGTGGTTTTTAAGGACTGTGTGATGATTGGATGATTCCCGCGTCTAGAGGCAGTATAGGCACACGCTATCGATGGCTTTTTCAAAACGTGATTCGAGTTATGTCAGACATAATGGAGATGTTGGCAGGATTTTGAGTCTCTTCCATTAAAACTCACTTGGATTGTCCATCTTTAGACTGATTAATGACTCACTGAGCACAGTGTTATATTGCAACTCAAGTATTTCACTCATTTCTTTGTCATCATCAGTGTGGGTTCCATCAGTAAACAAGGGCACGATACTGCACGTGCTTTTACCCCTGTATTTTGCATAAGAGTTGAAGTAATTAGGATTTCTCTCAACGTCATTTATGACTTTTGTTGCCTCTGCCTCTCCTGGGCCTAGTATGATGCATCTAACTTGAGTTCAGTATTATCAATTTCCCTCGCTAGTGTTTATTTTTGTTCTTCAGAAAGTCTGCCGCCATTGAGAAGTTCTGCTATTCTCCGTCTTGTCTACAGAGGGAGCGTCTCTCTCTCTCTCTCTCTCTCACTTGCATATTCTTTTTTCTTTAATGGTACATTAGCAGTGGCGGACCTTGAGCTGTCATGGGGGCCCCTTCGCAACCCCTTCTCATACAGACCCAGAATTTTTAAGCAATGTTGACTAAAGTGGCTTCTGGGGCCCCTCCGGGATTAGGGGCCCTCAAGCTTAAGCTTCATTAGTTTCATAGTAGATCCGCCCCTGGGTACATGCCTGGAGCATATTTCTAGTGTCACTGAGCTCAGCCTCTCCGGATATACTGGTTCAAATACATGTCAATCATATTTTCTTCCCAGCATATTTCACAAAGGTCATGATTTGTTTGCTCCCGGTTAATGATTTTATTGGTGAAACTGAATTTGTTGAATACATCCTCGTGACTGGTAGTATTGTGCTCCTGAGGACTGGTAAGCACGGAGGTATGAACCTCAATTAGGTTGCTGTCAGGGGTTAGGCTGACACATTTAGCCTGCACACAGGGCTTCTTCAAGCGAACAAATAATTTTGAGGTTAATGATGAGCTTGGGGGAAAGCGATCATAAATCACTTGTTTCAATATATCATGGAATTACCCAAATAACTGCAATCAAGTCTCTGTCCCAGACTTCCTCTTGGCCGATTTCATGGGACTGAGAGATTACCTGGGTGGGCTGAATTGAAATGACCTGAGTATGGGTCAGGTAGGTGGTGATAGTTGCTAATATGACGTTTTTCAGAACATAGTTCTAACTGCCCAGACAACTTATGTTCCAAGTAGGGAAATTTGATCAACCAAAAATGATCCCAAATAAGTAAACAATAGATTAAAACATCTCATTGGTCAAAAGATAGGCTTATATAAGCATATCAAAAGAGGAGAGGGGCAGTTAAAAGATCAACATATTCAATTAAAGAGAGAAATAAAAAAGGGAATAAGAAAAGCCAAAAGAGATTATGAGGCTAAAGTGGTAAGGAATTCGAAGACTAACCCAACAGGTTTCTTTCAGGTATATAGAAGTAAGATTAGGGACAAGATAGGCCCACTCAAAAGTAACTCAGGTCAGATCACTGACAGTGACACGGAAATGTGTGAAACTTTTAACTCTCATTTGCTCTCTTCAGTTTTTACGCAATAAGATACTAGCGAAATTCCAGAAATTATAAATTATGTAGAACAGGATGATAATAAACTATGCACGACTAGGGTAACTAGTGACATGGTCCTCAGACAAATAGAGAAATTAAAACCGATCAAATCCCCAGGCCCTGATGAGTTGTTTGCAAGGGGTTTAAAGGAATGTAAAGAGGAACTTAACAAATCTTTGGCTAGTCTTTTCAACATATCACTACAAACTGGCATAGTGGCAGACAAGTGGAAAATGGCAAATGTAATACCTATTTACAAAGCAAGAGACAGGTTATTACCTCCATAGTGGGAAAATTTATGGAATCAATAATTGCCGAGGCAATTCGTAGCCATCTTGAAAGGCATAAATTGATTAATGAATCTCAGCACAGTAAGGCGTTCCTGCCTTACGAATTTACTATTTTCACCAAGGTATTTGAGGAGGTAGATCATGGTAATGAATATGATATTATGTATATGGAATTCAGTAAGGCTTTTGATAGAGTTCCATATCAGAGGCTACTGAGGAGAAATTTTTTCCTGGGTAGAGGCGTGGTTGACAGATAGGCAGCAGAGTTTGCATCAATGGGGAGAAATCAGAGTCGGGACGCATCACGAGTGGTGTTCCACAGGGGTCAGTGTTGGGCCCTTTGTTGTTCACAATTTATATAATAGATGAGGGAATAAATAGTGACATAAACAGCAAGTTTGCTGATGACACCAAAATAGGTCGCCTAATTCATTCAAATGAGGACATTGGAGCACTCCAAGAAGATTTTAATAGACTGATGCACTGGTCGGAGAATTGGCAGATGCAGTTTAATATAGACAAATGCAAAGTTCTAAACACTGGAGAAGAAAATAATCATGCCACATATAAACTAAATAATGTAGATCTTAATATTACTGATTGCAAAAAGGATTTGGGAGTTCTGGTTAGCAGTAATCTGAAACCAAGACAGCAGTGCATAAGTGTTCGCAATAAAGCTAACAGAATCCTTGGCTTCATATCAAGAAGCATAAATAATAGGAGTCCTTAGGTTGTTCTTCAACTCTATATATCTTTTGTTTAGGCCTCATCTAGATTATGCTGCACAGTTCTGGTCACTGTATTACAGAATGAATATAAATGCTCTGGAAAACGTACAAAGGAGGATGACAAAGTTGATCCCATGTATCAGAAATCTTCCCTATGAGGATAGACTGAGGGCCCTGATATTCACTCTCTAGAAATGCGTAGAATTAGGGGAGATATGATTGAGGTGTATAAATGGAAAACAGGAATAAATAAAGGGAATATAAATAGCGTGCTAAAAATATCTAGCCAATACAGGACTCGCAGCAATGGTTGGAAAAATTCAGATTCAGGAAGGATATAGGAAAGCACTGGTTTGGTAACAGAGTTGTGGATGAGTGGAACAAACTCCCGAGTACAGTTATAGAGGCTAAAACGTTTTGTAGTTTTAAAAATAGGTTAGATAAATACATGAGTGGGTGTGAGTTGGACCTGACTAGCTTGTGCTAATAGGTTTGATGCCGTGCTCCTTCCTTAAGTGGATGTGACCTGACCTGACTAGGTGGGTCATTGGTTTAAGCCGCGAGGTGACTTGGACCTGCCTCGCATGGGCCAGTAGGCCTGCTGCAATGTTCCTTCTTTCTTATGTTCTTATAAAGAGAAGCAAGTATTGCACAGGTGTTTGATTCATCAAACACCTGTGCAACACTTGGGATCAAGAATACTTCACCATTAAGAGGAAAGTGAAACATTATCTCCGGGTGGCAGATCAAACAAGCTGTGGTGGATGTGTGGGGCAGCCTCCAGCCAACATCAACAACCTGGTTGACCAGGCAATCAACATGGAATAATGTTGGTAGAATTACCCACAATATGTTAGGTAAAAGCTCACAAGTGCAACTAATGTGACGTTTTATTGTGGTGAGCGAAACGTTGCCACAATAAAATGTCACATTAGTTGCACTTGTGGCTTTTTACCTAACATATCAACATGCAATAATAGTGTTTGATTAAGCTTAGCGTTTGATTAAGCTTAGTTTGATTAAGCTTAGAGTTTGATTAAGTAAATGCGGTACAAGACAGTAAACGTGAGTGCTGGTTATTTCTTCTTGATCTATTAATAACTGAGCACATTACTAAGTGTTCAATATAACTCAGAGATGAGAACATGAACACGAGGTTCATGTTACTTGTAGCTGAACACGACAATGTTTTCTTAATACATATCTAAGAGTATGGACATTTATTCGTGTTCTTATATGCAATAATCGCGATAAAAGATGCAATATAACCACAGGGGGAGTTGAATGATAGCTCTAGGCCTTTCGTGTTGCAATCAACACATCAGTAGCTAGGTAGATTCGTTCAGACAAACGACTTTCTGGATAGTCCTTTCTCTGAACGAATCTACCTGGATTTCCTACTATATTTCTGCAACATTGCAAACTCCTGATGTGTTGGGTATTTTGTATGTTCTTATATATTATAATATTCCTTGAATGTGTCCTTACGACTCAAGTTCCCGTAGCTCGCTTGCTAGCGCATTCACCTACACTGAGATCCGGGGGTTCGAACCCCGGTACGGGTGGAAACATTAGGACTCTTTTCCTTAAAACACCCGCTGTCCCTGTTCATCTAGCAGTAAAATATGTACCTGGGTGTTAGTCGACTGATGTGGGTCGCATCCTGGGACAAAATTGACCTAATTTCACCGAAATGCTCTGCATAACAAGGAGCTTTCTATATAGTATGTCACTGATGTCAGCTATGGTCTGTATAAGTTATATCATGTACTTGTAGAAATAAAGATTATTATTATTATTATTTTTATTATTATTATTATTATTATTATTATTATTATGAATTTCTTCTTATGTTACCTAACTTATCCTTTTAAGTTTTTCTTAAGATTTATAATTCTCGAGAGAAGAATTTTTTTTTTATTATTTATAAGTTATATTTAATTATTTGATTTTATTATGATAAATTTTCCACTGCCGTCACAAACATTCCTGATCCGTGATGTCACAAACATAACAAACATTCCTAAGCTGTGATGTCACAAACATAACAAACATTCCTAAGCTGTGATGTCACAAACATAACAAACATTCCTAAGCTGTGATGCCACAAACATAACAAACATTCCTAAGCTGTGATGCCACAAACATAACAAACATTCCTAAGCTGTGATGTCACAAACATAACAAACATTCCTAAGCTGTGATGTCACAAACATTCCTAAGCTGTGATGTCACAACATTGCAAACATTCCTAAGCTGTGATGTCACAACATTGCAAACATTCCTAAGCTGTGATGCCACAAACATTGCAAACATTCCTAAGCTGTGATGTCACAAACATTGCAAACATTCCTAAGCTGTGATGTCACAACATTGCAAACATTCCTAAGCTGTGATGTCACAACATTGCAAACATTCCTAAGCTGTGATGCCACAAACATTGCAAACATTCCTAAGCAGAGATGTCACAAACATTCCAAACATTCCTGATGTGTGACTCATTCTTTGATACACACAACTCATACACAAGTTGACACTTGTTGTCAATTTGGCTTCAGTCTTGAATAATAAACCTTTAATCTATCTATATGTGTATGTGTGTATGTGTGTATATATATATATATATATATATATATATATATATATATATATATATATATATATATATATATATATATATATAATGTCGCAAACCAAGCGATACAGGATGCAAAACAACCACCTATCATTCTACTCCCTCGTGTTGTTTTGATATATATATATATATATATATATATATATATATATATATATATATATATATATATATATATATATAATGTTATAATGTGTCGTGCCGAATAGGTAGCAAGAATTCCTTTAAAATTAAGTCATTTCTAAAATTTTCTCTTATACGTTTTAAGACTTTTTTTTATTTATGTTAATGTAAAAATTAATAATTTTGTACCAAAAGAACCTTAGAAAACTTACCTAACCTTATTATAACAAGAGCAATTTAATTTAGCCTAATCCATCTAAATATATTTTAGATAAGTCTACAATAATTTAATAAACAAACACAATGAAATATATTTTTTTTTGTTAGGTTCAGAATGATTTTTGCGAAATTATTGAATACACAAATTTTCGCTTGCCTTATTCGGTAAGAAGGGCGTTGCCATTTAAGCAAAAATTGCAAGTTTTACCTATTCGACACTATATATATATATATATATATATATATATATATAAAATTTCACCAGACACCAAAGCAACACAGGACCAGAAGCAGCAGTAGCAGCAACAGCAGTAACAAGAGGAGCAATAGCAGCAGCAGCAGTGGTAACAGCAGAATCAGTATCAGCAGCAGTGGTAACAGCAGAAGCAGTAGCAGCAACAGCAGTAACAGTAACAGGAGCAGCAACAGCAGGAGGGAAGATAGCCACCTGGGCAAGTACCTCAGTTGAATAATCAAGACCTGGGAAGGCATGGGACGTGCACAAACTAACACCATCACATCTTACCCTATACACAACATATTAATGTGCAGGTGCTCTCAACACTACATGTAACACTTCAATACTATGTTGCTAAAACAATTACTCTCTCCCCTCCCCCACCCCTGCCACCTTCACCAACATGTCACATACCTGTGACCGTTTCCAGGGCACTTATACCCTCGTAGCTCGCTCTGAGGTCAGACTTCCCTGTCGACCGCCTGGTCAATCAGGCAGTTGCTGGTAGCGGCATGTACACCAACAGTCACTACAATCACGTTCATTTATATACACACTTACATACGGGGGAGTGGAATGGTAGATCTAAGCCTTTCGTGTTGCAATGAACACAGCATCAGGAGCTTGCAATGTTGTAGAAATGAGTAGAAAGTCCAGGTCAGGCCTCGAGCTATCATTCAACTCCCTTGTGGTTGTGTTGCATCTTTTGTCGCTCATTTGGGATTATTGCACACACACACACACACACACACACACACACACATACAGCAGTTATGCGACAGCTAACTTGAACATAACGTGTATTAAACTGAGTTTGTTACTAATACAAACAACATGATTCAGAGTTTCCAAAGTACTAAAGAGATTCTGGCGGCCAGAGTGACAGGTTCCTAGGAACCATACTAGAACCCCAGCAAACACAACTAGGAGAGCACAACTAAGAACGTGTCTTACCTGTGACGGGTCTCCAGGGTTCTTGAACCCTCCCCCCTGCAACCCAGCCTACATCTTCCTCACGATACTCTACGTTTACTTTCTACGTCATTTACACACTTTTACATTTACATTTTTACATAAATTTTTACATTCACATATTTATAAATCTTTTTCCATTTCATGTACATATTAACTTGTTTACCTTCTATACCACTCACATATATTGTAGGTGTGGTCAACACACTTCCTAATTACTTCTACAACCATTAACATAGCCTGAATACCTGTGTCCTGTTTTCAGAGTTCCTCTACACTCCAAGTCACAGTTCATCGTTGGCTGCCTTCTCAACCAGGCTGTTGGTGCCAGTGTTTCGAAGGCACACAACCATCACTGATTACAGAGATCAGCAACATCCATAAGCGTCAGCAACACTGGATACAGCAGTCAGCAGCACTGGTACAGTTGCCAGCAGCTGTATATATATATATATATATATATATATATATATATATATATATATATATATATATAGCTGTAAGCAGCACTGGGGGGTACAGCTGTCGGCAGAACTGGGGGACAACTATCCGCAGAAGTGGGTACAGCTATCATCAGCACAGCGGTTCATTTGTCAGAAGAACTGGGTAAAAGTGTCAGCAGCACTGGTACAGCTATCAGCAGCAATGGGTACAGCTAGCTGTCAGCAGCCCAGTACAGGTGTCAGAGAGCAGAGTTCAACTGTCAGCAGCGCAGAGTACAGATATTAGCAGCACAAAGTACAGCTGTCAGTAAGATAGAGATACATTCTTGGACACAACAAGTTTGACATAGCAGTACCGTGGAGGAAGGTGATCCTCCACAGTACTGCTATCAAGCAGTACCGTGGAGGAAGGTGATCCTCCACAGTACTGCTATCAAGCAGTACCGTGGAGGAGGGTGATCCTCCACAGTACTGCTATCAAGCAGTACCGTGGAGGAAGGTGATCCTCCACAGTACTGCTATCAAGCAGTACCGTGGAGGAAGGTGATCCTCCACAGTACTGCTATCAAGCAGTACCGTGGAGGAGGGTGATCCTCCACAGTACTGCTATCAAGCATACCGTGGAGGAGGGTGATCCTCCACAGTACTGCTATCAAGCAGTACCGTGGAGAGGATAGATCCTCCACAGTACTGCTATCAAGCAGTACCGTGGAGGAAGGTGATCCTCCACAGTACTGCTATCAAGCAGTACCGTGGAGGAAGGTGATCCTCCACAGTACTGCTATCAAGCAGTACCGTGGAGGAAGGTGATCCTCCACAGTACTGCTATCAAGCAGTACCGTGGAGGAGGTGATCCTCCACAGACTGCTATCAAGCAGTACCGTGGAGGAGGGTGATCCTCCACAGTACTGCTATCAAGCAGTACCGTGGAGGAAGGTGATCCTCCACAGTACTGCTATCAAGCAGTACCGTGGAGGAAGGTGATCCTCCACAGTACTGCTATCAAGCAGTACCGTGGAGGAAGGTGATCCTCCACAGTACTGCTATCAAGCAGACCGTGGAGGAGGTGATCCTCCACAGTACTGCTATCAAGCAGTACCGTGGAGGAAGGTGATCCTCCACAGTACTGCTATCAAGCAGTACCGTGGAGGAGGGTGATCCTCCACAGTACTGCTATCAAGCAGTACCGTGGAGGAGGTGATCCTCCACAGTACTGCTATCAAGCAGTACCGTGGAGGAAGGTGATCCTCCACAGTACTGCTATCAAGCAGTACCGTGGAGGAAGGTGATCCTCCACAGTACTGCTATCAAGCAGTACCGTGGAGGAAGGTGATCTCCACAGTACTGCTATCAAGCAGTACCGTGGAGGAGGTGATCCTCCACAGTACTGCTATCAAGCAGTACCGTGGAGGAAGGTGATCCTCCACAGTACTGCTATCAAGCAGTACCGTGGAGGAAGGTGATCCTCCACAGTACTGCTATCAAGCAGTACCGTGGAGGAAGGTGATCCTCCACAGTACTGCTATCAAGCAGTACCGTGGAGGAAGGTGATCCTCCACAGTACTGCTATCAAGCAGTACCGTGGAGGAAGGTGATCCTCCACAGTACTGCTATCAAGCAGTACCGTGGAGGAAGGTGATCCTCCACAGTACTGCTATCAAGCAGTACCGTGAGGAAGGTGATCCTCCACAGTACTGCTATCAAGCAGTACCGTGGAGGAAGGTGATCCTCCACAGTACTGCTATCAAGCAGTACCGTGGAGGAGGTGATCCTCCACAGTACTGCTATCAAGCAGTACCGTGGAGGAAGGGATCCTCCACAGTACTGCTATCAAGCAGTACCGTGGAGGAAGGTGATCCTCCACAGTACTGCTATCAAGCAGTACCGTGGAGGAAGGTGATCCTCCACAGTACTGCTATCAAGCAGTACCGTGGAGGAGGTGATCCTCCACAGTACTGCTATCAAGCAGTACCGTGGAGGAGGTGATCCTCCACAGTACTGCTATCAAGCAGTACCGTGGAGGAAGGTGATCCTCCACAGTACTGCTATCAAGCAGTACCGTGGAGGAAGGTGATCCTCCACAGTACTGCTATCAAGCAGTACCGTGGAGGAAGGTGATCCTCCACAGTACTGCTATCAAGCAGTACCGTGGAGGAAGGTGATCCTCCACAGTACTGCTATCAAGCAGTACCGTGGAGGAGGGTGATCCTCCACAGTACTGCTATCAAGCAGTACCGTGGAGGAAGGTGATCCTCCACAGTACTGCTATCAAGCAGTACCGTGGAGGAAGGTGATCCTCCACAGTACTGCTATCAAGCAGTACCGTGGAGGAAGGTGATCCTCCACAGTACTGCTATCAAGCAGTACCGTGGAGGAAGGTGATTCTCCACAGTACTGCTATCAAGCAGTACCGTGGAGGAAGGTGATCCTCCACAGTACTGCTATCAAGCAGTACCGTGGAGGAAGGTGATCCTCCACAGTACTGCTATCAAGCAGCTGTCACCACTTACTGTCATCTTCCTCACCCAAGATGTAACTCCACTCTTTTATCTCTCAGGGATCTGTTATCTCTCGGGGAACTGTTATATCTCAGGGATCTGCTATATCTCTGAGGGATCTGTTATATCTTACGGATCTGTTATCTCTCGGGGAACTGTTATCTCTCAGGGATCTGTTACATATCTCAGAGATCTGTTATATCTCTCAGGGATATGTTATCTCTCAGGGATCTGTTATCTCTCGTGGACCTGTTATCTCTCAGGGATCTGTTTATCTCTAGTGGATGTGTTATCTCTCAGGGATCTGTTATCTCAGGAATCTGTTATCTCTCGGGAAATATACACTGTTATATACAGCATTTACCTCTGACGAGTTCCCAGAGTTTTTCTACTCCCTGAGCCCGGTCAAAGGCCAGGCTCGTATATATCTTATTGTTTACAAGCCAATAGGTCTATGCATCATTGTATATACACAGAGGTTGCCTGTAGTTGATTTTGGGGGACACCGCCACCGCGGTCCTGTCCCAGCTGACGGCCTGATCAATCAGGTCTCTGGTGTTAGATACATTATGTCCAACCTATGCATCACAGCCTGGCTCATCGGGAACTAACTTGACGAACCTATCTAACTCCTCTTGAAGACGGCGCGAGGTGTGTTGGTAATTGGGATTAATCCCGAATCTGCACACAGAAATCACTCCTATGAAGGCAAAAGAGCCGGCAACATTCCCCCAATGAAAAATACAGGGGCTCCATGAATACACTATGAGACAATACAATAAGTGTCAGGGGCCCAAGACTGTTCTACTGCTTCCCAGAATATATAAGGGGGATTACCAATAGACCCCTGGATGTCTTCAAGAAGGCTCTGGACAGGCACCTAACCAGTACCTGACCACCCGGGCTGTGGTTTGTACGTCGGTTGACGTGCGACCAGCAGTAACAGCCTGGTTCATCACGCCCTGATCTACCACGAGGCCTGGTCATGTACCGAACCGCGGGGGCGTTGACCCCCATAATACCCTCCAGGTATACCTACGAAGGAGGGAATTGTAATATACAAATAAGAAAGTAAGCCACAACACCGTGGCTGCAACAATGCACAGCTCGCTTACACTGCGTTGAGACACTTAAGACCCTTCATGAACAACCATAAGAACACTTAAGATGCTTCACGAACAACCATAAGAACACTTAAGATGCTTCACGAACAACCATAAGAACACTTAAGATGCTTCACGAACAACCATACGAACACTTATGATGCTTCATGAACAACCATAAGAACACTTAAGACGCTTCATGAACAACCATAAGAACACTTAAGATGGTTCAGGAACAACCATAGGAACACTTAAGATGCTTCAGGAACAACCATAAGAACACTTAAGATGCTTCATGAACAACCATAAGAACACTTAAGATGCTTCAGGAACAACCATAAGAACACTTAAGACCCTTCAGGAACAACCATAAGAACACTTAAGACCCTTCATGAACAACCATAAGAACACTTAAGACCCTTCATGAACAACCATAAGAACACTTAAGATGCTTCAGGAACAACCATAAGAACACTTAAGATGCTTCAGGAACAACCATAAGAACACTTAAGATGCTTCATGAACAACCATAAGAACACTTAAGATGCTTCATGAACAACCATAAGAACAACCATAAGAACACTTAAGATGCTTCAGGAACAACCATAAGAACACTTAAGATGCTTCATGAACAACCATAAGAACACTTAAGATGCTTCATGAACAACCATAAGAACATTTAAGACGCTTCACGAACAACCATAAGAACACTTAAGACGCTACACGAACAACCATAAGAACACTTAAGATGCTTCATGAACAATCATAAGAACACTTAAGATGCTTCAGGAACAATCATAAGAACACTTAAGATGCTTCAGGAACAACCATAAGAACACTTAAGACGCTTCAGGAACAACCATAAGAACACTTAAGATGCTTCAGGAACAACCATAAGCACACTTAAGATGCTTCATGAACAACCATAAGAACACTTAAGATGCTTCATGAACAACCATAAGAACACTTAAGATGCTTCATGAACAACCATAAGAACATTTAAGATGCTTCAGGAACAACCATAAGAACACTTAAGACGCTTCATGAACAACCATAAGAACACTTAAGATGCTTCATGAACAACCATAAGAACACTTAAGATGCTTCATGAACAACCATAAGAACACTTAAGATGCTTCAGGAACAACCATAAGAACACTTAAGATGCTTCAAGAACAACTATAAGAACACTTAAGATGCTTCAGGAACAACCATAAGAACACTTAAGACGCTTCAGGAACAAACATAAGAACACTTAAGATGCTTCAGGAACAACCATAAGAACACTTAAGACGCTTCAGGAACAACCATAAGAACACTTAAGATGCTTCAGGAACAACCATAAGAACACTTAAGATGCTTCATGAACAACCATAAGAACACTTAAGATGCTTCATGAACAACCATAAGAACACTTAAGATGCTTCAGGAACAACCATAAGAACACTTAAGATGCTTCAGGAACAACCATAAGAACACTTAAGACGCTTTTGAACAACCATAAGAACACTTAAGGTGCTTCAGGAACAACCATAAGAACACTTAAGATGCTTCAGGAACAACCATAAGAACACTTAAGATGCTTCAGGAACAACCATAAGAACACTTAATATGCTTCAGGAACAACCATAAGAACACTTAAGATGCTTCAGGAACAACCATAATAACACTTAAGATGCTTCGTGAACAACCATAATAACACTTAAGATGCTTCAGTAACAACCATAAGAACACTTAAGATGCTTCATGAACAACCATAAGAACACTTAAGATGCTTCATGAACAACCATAAGAACACTTAAGACGCTTCATGAACAACCATACGAACACTTAAGACACTTCATGAACAACCATAAGAACACTTAAGATGCTTCAGGAACAACCATAAGAACACTTAAGATGCTTCAGGAACAACCATAAGAACACTTAATATGCTTCAGGAACAACCATAAGAACACTTAAGATGCTTCAGGAACAACCATAATAACACTTAAGATGCTTCGTGAACAACCATAATAACACTTAAGATGCTTCAGTAACAACCATAAGAACACTTAAGATGCTTCATGAACAACCATAAGAACACTTAAGATGCTTCATGAACAACCATAAGAACACTTAAGACGCTTCATGAACAACCATACGAACACTTAAGACACTTCATGAACAACCATAAGAACACTTAAGATGCTTCAGGAACAACCATAAGAACACTTAAGACAATTCGGTAAGAACAATAACTTTACTTAACGTTTCGTCTTAAAACTAAATGCATCACAGAGTCCAAGAGACAAGAGTGAGGAAAAACTTATTAACGAAACAGAAAGAAACCAAAAAAAAAAAACTTTCCGGCTTGCCACAATCCAGGATAACAACACCACATGTTGTATCGGATCTTTGCTTAAACGAGATGGAACTTATACTGTTGATAAAAAAGAAATCAGCGAAATATTTAAATCACAACGTGACTCGTATTTATTGAACCATGCGTTAGACTAAAGATTAAAAAAAGCCAAATGATTTTTTCATGAATGACTCAAGATCATGTCGACATCTCCAAAATTTCTGACATGACCCTATAGCTCCACTTAACTTCCAAGAAGTCACTGATAGTTATGTAGATGAATGGTTCAGAGAACCGACAAGTTGGTAAATTAACACATATGCAACACTTGGGTATCTTTATTGTGGAAACGTTTCGCCACACAGTGGCTTCATCAGTCCTATATAATGAAGAATGGTGAAGATCAGAAGGAGTTTGGGGTAATCAGTCCCTCAGCCTGGAGTCGATGTAATCAGTCCATCAATCTTTACAAGATTGATGGACGGATTACCTCAAACTCCTTCTGATCTTCACCATTCTTCTTTATATAGGACTGATGAAGCCACTGTATGGCTAAACTTTTCCTCAAAGATCCCCAAGTGATGCACACGTGTGTAATTTACCATGTCACTGGTAGTACGCCCAGCACTGCCACAGTTCAACTCTATATTCACCAGCAACTGTGGAAAACACTATACACGTGCCTTAAATATTCTAAGAAGATTGAATCCGGACACAGGACTCATCCTCACTCATTAAAAACAGCGAAAATCCTACTCTTTAAAGGTGGTAATAATTAAAGCATAAGAAGGAACAATGCAGTAGGCCTATTGACCCATACTTGGCTGGTCTTTCTCGAATCCAAACCCATTAACAAAAATGTTTACCAAACTCAGGCGAGAGAGATACATGATAATATACACTTGGAAGGTCCTGGAGGGATTGGTACTAAACCTGCACACGAAAATCACTCCCTATGTAAGCAAAAGACTCGGCAGGAAATGCAACATTCCCTCGATGAAAAGCAGGGGCGCCACGAGTACACTGAGAGACAACACAATAAGTGTCCGGGGCCCAAGACTGTTCAACTGCCTCCCAGCATACATAAGGGGGATTACCAATAGACCCCTGGCTGTCTTCAAGAAGGCACTGGACAGGCACCTTAGGTCAGTACCTGACCAACCGGGCTGTGGTTCGTACATCAGTTTGCGTGCGGCCGGCAGTAACAGCCTGGTTGATCAGACCCTGATCCACCACGAGGTCTAGTCTCAGACCGAGCCGAGGGGGCGTTAACCACCGAAACTCTCTCCAGGTAAACCCATTTTCAATGCTACCTACGGAATAAGCTTTGATAACTCTGTTAGGTTATGCAATAATTCAACATCTGAAGGATTATTAAAAGCAAGAATTCACAACAAGTGTACAACCCAGGGCAACATGTGTTCAGAGCAGGTAACTCCCGCCTCTAACAGCTACATGACCATTATAACATGGTCTTGGATGCACTGGCAGCCAAAACACACATGGACACTAGTATACACACATATGCCTTGATAGATATGATTAGTGCGTCATTGCGCACAAAATGTGTGCAAAAGGAACAAATGGAAATGTAAGTAGACTTATATTTAACTTATTATTAAAATAGAACCAGAAGAGTAATGGTGAAGACAGGAAAACAGAATCTACGACAGTTCCTCAAGTTACAGTAGTCGCCCCAAGTTTGCCTCATTCTCATACTCGACACACACACAGTGACACACAAGAATAATTTGAAGTTACTCTGCTACGAAAAAATAGACTCACCAGAGCGGAAGATTAACCTGAGAGACCTAGGAGTCATAATATGAGATGTGATGTAAATAGTTTAGAAAACCCACAAGTTGAAGACTGAGACACTTGTGAAACATTTGAGAATTTTTACTGAGGAAACGTTTCGCCAGCCAGTGACTTCTTCAGTCCATTACAGAGAAGAACAGATATCTCACATCCAGGGATCACAACAATTATCACAACTGCAAAGGAAATAGACTGGATAACTAGAACCTTTAAAACAGGAGACTATATAACTAGAACCTTCAAAAAAAAGTGGATAACTAGAACCTTTAAAACAACATACTGGATAACTAGAACCTTTAAAACAAGACATGCCAAGCCTATGATCCTCCTTAAGTCACTAGTTCTCTTTAAGACTAGAATATTGCTACATCCTAATAGTTACTTTTAAGGCAAGCAAAACCGCTGATCCAAAGAACGTACAGAGAAATTTCACTGCTTGTATAAATTCACTTTAAGCACCTAAATTACTAGGAACACTTTAAGTCCCCTCGAACTGAACTCCCTGTAACGCTAGAGATAAAGAAATTTCTGAAGGGATTGATCCAAACTCATGTAAGCATGAGGCTCGGCAGACGCTGTAAAATACCTCCAGTGAAAAGCATGACTTTCATAAGTAAACACTAAGAAACAATTCAGTGTTAATCGACAAAGTCTCTTCACGGACCTCAATTCATTCATATTGTGAATTACTAACAGACCCGGGACTGTCTTCATCAACCTTCATTCATATTGTGAATTACTAACAGACCCGGGACTGTCTTCATCAACCTTCATTCATATTGTGAATTACTAACAAACCCGGGACTGTCTTCATCGACCTTCATTCATATTGTGAATTACTAACAAACCCGGGACTGTCTTCATCAACCTTCATTCATATTGTGAATTACTAACAAACCCGGGACTGTCTTCATCAACCTTCATTCATATCGTGAATTACTAACAAACCCGGGACTGTCTTCATCAACCTTCATTCATATTGTGAATTACTAACAAACCCGGGACTGTCTTCATCAACCTTCATTCATATTGTGAATTACAAACAAACCCGGGACTGTCGTCAAGAAGGAACTTTCTGTTTCCTCACCACAGCTCAAATGTAAGGCTGTGGTGCAGCTAGCACGAACAGTCTAGTTGACCAGGTTATAATCTGGGAGGTCTGGTCTAAGGACGGGCATCGGGGCCGTTGACTCCTGCAACAGACAACCACCGGATGTACCACCTGATGTGCCAGCAGGTGTTGCAGCAGGTGGTGCAGCAGGTGGTACAGCAGGTGATCCACCACAAGATCCAATTCCCTTTGGGTAGTGCGGACCACCTCAGTAAGTGCTACAATTAGCAGGAGAACAAGAACATTAACAATCACCTTCAGGAAGATTTAAACATGGTAAAAAAAATCCCCGCTAGGTAAGTTAAATAAAGGAAGGAAGGTGGAAGAGAACTAGGGAGGAAAGGGAATGGAGAGAGGGAGGAATGAAGGGAAGGAGAGAGGAAGGGAGGGAAAGATGGAGGGAGGGGGTGTTGGGTTCTTAGGTTAAGCCGCTCAAACTTCATGGCTTGGCCCATATGGTGACAAAACTTTGAAGTACAAGGCTAAAATAGTGACAAGACTGGGAAGTACCAGGCTAGAACAGTGACAACACTGGGAAGTACTAGGCTAGAATAATGACAAGACTGGGAAGTACAAGGCTAGAACAGTGACAAGTCTGGAAAATACTAGGCTAGAACATTCACAAGACTGGGAAGTACTAGGCTAGAACAGTGACAAGACTGGGAAGTACAAGGCTAGAACAGTGACAAGTCTGGGAAATACTAGGCTAGAACGGTGACAAGACTGGGAAGTACTAGGCTAGAACAGTGACAAGACTGGGAAGTAATAGGCTAGAACGGTGACAAGACTGGGAAGTACTAGGCTAGAACAGTCACAAGACTGGGAAGTACTAGGCTAGAACAGTGACAAGTCTGGGAAGTACTAGGCTAGAACGGTGACAAGACTGGGAAGTACAAGGCTAGAACAGTGAAAAGACTGGGAAGTACTAGACTAGAATAGTGACAACACTGGGAAGTACTAGGCTAGAACAGTGACAACACTAGGAAGTACTAGGCTAGAACAAAGACAAGACTAGGAAGTACTAGGCTAGAAAAAGACAACAAGACTAGGAAGTACTAGGCTAGAACAAAGACAACAAGACTAGAAAGTACTTGGCTAGAACAAAGACAACAAGACTAGAAAGTACTAGGCTAGAACAAAGACAACAAGACTAGAAAGTACTAGGCTAGAACAAAGACAACAAGACTAGAAAGTACTAGGCTAGAACTGAGCAGTGAAAACAGTTGTGGAAAGAATGAATTAAATTTTAATTTATTATTTACGTGCAAATCAATGCAGTGGATAGGCTAGGATAATCCAGTCTAGTCAAACACTGTCATACTTCCACTGGTGTCCCTAAAGGTTAAGTGGTCTGACCACTTTCCGTTTAAGTGAGTGTGTTATGTCACACAGTGACGACTAGTCTTCAAAAGCACAGCCTTACCAGATCTTAAACTGTACTCTACCTCTGACGGGTTTCTAGAGTTTTCCCTACTCCAGAAAGATCGGTCCCGGCCACCAGCCAGGCTAGTCTATTACAAACATGCGCTGCATAACGAAGTTTCGGTCAACGATGGACCGCATATACGACGGTAAACAAACCTACTGCGCTGCCAGTCGTATTAAATTACAGCACACATTTATGTACAGTACATAATACTTGATAATGATAATAAACAACTATGGTCTATGTATTTACTATACTGTACTTTTTATCGTTATTCAGGACTAGAATGTACTCTTTCCACTTATAAAAATAAAAGTTTACTGTAAAACAGTATGGGGTGTTACGAGCAGCCTCAGACATCTCGTGTTCACCGCATCTCTTGATAGCATCATTTTCCCTGTGCTGGATTAATCTCATGCATTATCTGCTTACAAGCAAATCTATGATAAAAAAACATATATCCTAAGTGTGTAGTAGGATCGCCTAACGACGCATTTCTTAGAAAGTATCCCCGCCGTTAAGCAACGTATGACTGTATTTCAATTGTTTTTCCCACTTTTTAAACATATATCTATGCTGAAATGGGGGAAGAGCATACATTACACGTTAACACATACCTGGACCAGTTACACTCACATGTGTCTCAGAATGACTTATACAACACAAAATTAGTGTGTGGAAAATGCAGGAAGAACTGGTTGCAAATTTGCATAGTGGAATTACTCCTTACAAGACTAGGAGTCTGTATAGACGGTGCAGAATACTCCCCGAAGACAAACAGGGCTGCGATGAATGTACTAAGAGATAACTCACTACATACTTGTAAAAGGGACCATGACATTTCAACACCCTCCCTTCGTAAATAAAGGGAATTACCAACCCACCCTTTCCTGTCTTCATGAGGGAACTGTGGCCGTGGTTAGTGTAGTGGTAGGCGGGACTAGTGTAGTGGTGGGTGGGGCTAGTGTAGTGGTCAGTAGGGCTAGTGTAGTGGTGGGACTGGCTAGTGTAGTGGTGAGTGGGGCTAGTGTAGTTGTGGTGGGTGCTAGAGTAGTGGTAGGCGGGACTAGTGTAGTGGTGGGAATGGCTAGTGTAGTGGTGAGTGGGGCTAGTGTAGTGGTTGGTGGGGGCTAGTTTAGTGGTGGAGGGTGCTAGTTTAGTGGTGGGTGGGGCTAGTGTAGTGGTGAGTGGGGCTAGTGTAGTGGTGAGTGGGGCTAGTGTAGTGGTTGGTGGGGGCTAGTTTAGTGGTGGAGGGGGCTAGTTTAGTGGTGGGTGGGGCTAGTATAGTGGGCGTGGCTAGTGTAGTAGTGGGCGTGGCCAGTGACTCCTTCACAGCGTCAAATGCCAATGTTTGCGGCTATCAGAGAGACCCACACAAAAAAATCACTGACAACGAAATATGGGTATGAGGGTACAACTTATTTAGATGCGACAGAGAGAAGAGTCAACAAGAGGGAAGGAGAGAGAGGGTTGACCTGTATGTCAGAGTCGCTCATTTGCACAGAGTTTATAAACACCACAAATGATGCAGTTGAAGTTTTGACAGTAAAGATTGAGAACCAAAGCCTAGTCATTGTGGTGGTATATAAACCGAAGACATTTAAAATGGAAGGAAGTAGTAAATGATGTTATAGCGGAGGTAATCCCAGGAGGCAACAGCAGTTCAGATGAAAATTCTCAACACAAATGAGTTGTTAAATCACTAACAAATTCACCTTAAACAAGCAAATAGTAGCCATTAAGACTAGAAAATACATTTGACTTTGTCACAAATAATGATGACCTGGACCGAAACAAAAGAGAATCAAAGACAGTTAATTCTGGTCACAACATATTCGAAGTACAGACATGTATGAACAGGTTTCCTGACAAGCAAAACACGATCAGTTATGAGATACCTTCACCAAAATCAACTTTAACAACAAGAACACTCAGTGGCAACAAATTAATCATGTTCTTCATGAAACATGCTGGGAAGACAGCTTAAACAACGTGGATCTGAACCAGTGACTAGAAAGAATCAACTCTGTGACACTTGAAAGTATGCTCAAGGCACATTCCCCTAAGAATAAAGAAGAGATGTAAACCAGAGAGACTTCCTCTACAGGCGAAGGTGAAGAATCACAGAGCTTCTCAAGGGGACTAGACTATCTGGAAAGCTGAAGGAAGCACTGACTAGAATTTAAGCTAAATGAATCATACAGGATGCAGGAGAGACAAGAAGCTAAAAGCAATTTATGAAATAGAAAGATTTCCAAAATATTTCTTTTCACATGCAAAACCCAGGGCAAAAATCACGTCCAGTATTGAGCCCCTGCTTAAACAAGATGGGACTTACACTGATAACAGCAAAGAAAAGAGCGAAATACTTAAAGTCTCAATTTGAGTCGGTGTTTAGAGAAAAGTTAATCAGACTAAAGGTCGAGAATCTGAACGAATTACTTTATGAGAAACTCAAAAACTTGTCACTATCTCCAAAATTTCTGACTAGACCTTGAAAAAGTCACTAACAACATGTCCATGCACTCTGCCCCCGACCCAGACTTGTGGAACTCTGTGTTCATCAAGAACTGCAAGAAACTTATAGCATGTGCTTAAGTATTGTATGGAGAAACAACCTAGACACGAAGGTCATCCCACAGTCACTAACAACAACGGATATAATCCCACTCAACAAAGGTGGCAGTAAAACAACAACAAAGAATTATTGACCGCTAGCAATAAGAAGCAAGATAGCCAACCACTTGGATTACCAACAATTGTACAACCCAGGGCAGTATGGGTCTAGAGCAGCTCGCTCCTGCCTCTCACAACTACTGCACTATGACATGGTCTTGGATGCACTGGAGGACATAGAATACAGATGTACTATACACAGACTTGCAAAAGCCTTCGACAAATGCGATCTTGGCGCAATAGCACAAAGTGCGTACTAAAGGAATAACTGGAAAAGTGGGTAGATGGACCTTTAATTTTCTAAGCAACAGAACGCAAAGAGTAATAGTAAAGAGAGTTAAGTCAGAGGCTGCCACAGTGGAAAGCTATGTTCCACAAGGTATAGTACTCGGCCCATCTTTTTACTCCTCATATCTAACATAAAGATATAAACCATAGCACCGTGTCTTCCTCCGCGGACGATACTGACTGTGTCCAGTGAGGACACAGTCTCCAAGCAGATATAAACAAGTCTTCCATGGGCCGCAGAAAACAATATTATATTCAATGACGACAAATTTTAGACACTTTTTTATGGAAAACTTGAGGAAACACTAATGTGAAGGACTTAGGAGTAATAATGTCAGAGGATCTCACCTCCAAGGATCACAAGAGTGCCATTATCACAACTGCGAGGAAAATGGATTACAAGAACCTTCAAAACTTAGGGATACCAAACCAATATGATCCTCTTTAAGTCCCTTGTTCTCTCTAGACTGGAATATTGCTGTACACTAACAACCCCATTCAAGGCAGGTGAAAGTGCAGATCTGAAAAATATACAGAAAACCTTCACTGAACGTATAAGTACAGTCAAGCACCTTAATTACTGGGAACATTTTAAGTCCCTTGATCTGTACTCCTTGAAATGCAGGTGAGAAAGATACATAATTTATACCTAGAAAATCCTAGAGGGACTAGTCCCAAATCTGCAAAGAAATCACTCCCTACGAAAGCGAAGACTCGGCAGACGGTGCAACATGCCCCCTATGAAAAGCAAGGGTGCTGTGAGTATACAAAGAGAAAACACTAAGTGCCAGGGGCCCAAGACTACTCAACAGCCTCCCATCATACACAAGGGATATTACTAATAGACTTATAGCTGTCTTCAAGAGAAAACTGAATAGTCAGTAATTAACCAGCCGGGATGTGGATCGTAAATTGGATTGCGTGCGGCCAGCAGTAACAGCCTGGTTGATCAGGCACTGATCCGAATGGGGATCTGTAACAAGTGGCGTTCCACAGGGATCAGTCTTAGTCCCGTTGTTTTTTATAATATATATCAATGACCTTGACGAGGGAATTACTAGTGATATGAGCAAATTCGCGGACGACACGAAGATAGGTAGGATAAATGATTCAAACGTAGATGTCATGGAGCTTCAGGAGGATTTAGACAAACTTAATTCGTGGTCAGAAAAGTGGCAGATGCAGTTCAATGTAAATAAATGCAAGGTTCTGAAGCTAGGGAATGTCCATAACCCAAGTACGTACTTATAAGTTAAATAATGTAGAACTTAGCCATACAGATTGCGAAAAGGATTTGGGGTTATGGTAAACAGCAACCTTAAACCAAGACAGCAATGCATAAGCATACGTAATAAGGCAAATAGATTACTGGGATTTATATCAAGAAGTGTAAGCAACAGAAGTCCAGCGGTTATACTACAGCTTTATACATCATTAGTAAGGCCTCACCTAGATTACGCAGCTCAGTTCTGGTCTCCATTTTACAGAATGGATATAAATTCGTTAGAAAACATTCAGCGTAGAATGACAAAGTTAATTCATAGCATGAGAAATCTTCCGTATGAAGAAAGATTGAAGTCCCTTAAATTACATTCACTTGTAAGACGAAGAATGAGGGGAGACATGGTCGAAGTGTATAAGTGGAAGATGGGTATTAACAAAGGGGATATAAATAAGGTCTTGAGGATATCTCTCCAAGAGAGAACCCGCAGTAATGGATTCAAATTAGACAAGTTTAGATTTAGAAAGGATATAGGAAGTATTGGTTTGGAAATAGGGTAGTTGATAAGTGGAACAGTCTGCCTAATAGGGTTATTGAGGATAAAACCTTGGGTAGTTTCAAATTTAGGTTGGACAAATACATGAATGAGAGGGGTTGGATTTGAGTGGATCTTGCACATGGGTCAATTGAATTTTCAGAGCTTATTGCTTGGGTAGCATTTTAAATTGAGTTGGGCAAATATCCTGTTAGTGGGATGGATTGTGAAGGATCTGCCTAGTATGGGCCAACAGGCCTGCTGCAGTGTTCCTCCATTCTTATGTTCTTAGACTAGGCAGTGGGGGGCGTTGACACCAGGAGCACCCTCCAGGTAGGCTCCAGGTAAGTAGGACGTGGTGGGTGTGGCTAAAGTAGCGGTAGGTGGGGCTAGAGCAGTAATGGGTGTGGCTTGTGTATTAGTGGGCGTGGCTAGTGTAGTGGTGTGTTTGGCTAGTGTAGTGGTGAACGTGGCTAGTACAGTAGGAGCGTGACTAGTGTAGTGGTGGGCGTGGCTAGTGTAGTAGTGGGAGTGGCTTGTGTAGTGGTGGGTTTGGTTTGTGTAGTGGTGGGTTTGGTTTGTGTAGTGGTGGGTTTGGTTTGTGTAGTGGTGGGTGTGGCTAGTGTAGTGGTGGCCATTACTAGTGTTGTGGTGAACGTGGCTAGTGTAGTGGTGGGTTTGGCTTGTGTAGTGGTGGGTGTGACTTGTTTAGTGGTGGGTGTGGCTAGTGTAGTGGTGGCCATGGCTAGTGTAGTGGTGGCCATGGCTAGTGTAGTGGTGGCCATGGCAAGTGTAGTGGTGGGTGTGGATAGTGTAGTGGTGGGCATGGCTAGTGTAGTGGTGGCCATGGATAGTGTAGTGGGCGTGGCTAGTGTAGTGGTGGGCGTGGCTAGTGTAGTGGTAACGGGTGAGATAGTAAATAGTAACTAAGGTAGATGTGGGATGCAGCAGTAACTAAGGTAGATGTGGGATGCAGCAGTAACTAAGGTAGATGTGGGATGCAGCAGTAACTAAGGTAGATGTGGGATGCAGCAGTAACTAAGATGTGGGATAAAGGGGTAACTAAGGTAGATGTGGGATGCAGCAGTAACTAAGGTAGATGTGGGATGCAGCAGTAACTAAGGTAGATGTGGGATGCAGCAGTAACTAAGATGTGGGATAAAGGGGTAACTAAGGTAGATGTGGGATGCAGCAGTAACTAAGGTAGATGTGGGATGCAGCAGTAACTAAGGTAGATGTGGGATGCAGCAGTAACTAAGGTAGATGTGGGATGCAGCAGTAACTAAGGTAGATGTGGGATGCAGCAGTAACTAAGATGTGGGATAAAGGGTTAACTAAGGTAGATGTAGGATGCAGCAGTAACTAAGGTAGATGTGGGATGCAGCAGTAACTAAGGTAGATGTGGGATGCAGCAGTAACTAAGGTAGATGTGGGATGCAGCAGTAACTAAGATGTGGGATAAAGGGGTAACTAAGGTAGATGTAGGATGCAGCAGTAACTAAGGTAGATGTGGGATGCAGCAGTAACTAACGTAGATGTGGGGTGCACCAGTAACTAAGGTAGATGGGGGATGCAGCAGTAACTAAGGTAGATGTGGGATGCAGCCGTAACTAAGGTAGATGTGGGATGCAGCAGTAACTAAGGTAGATGTGGAATGCAGCAGTAACTAAGGTAGATGTGGGATGCAACAGTAACATTGAAAATTAGGTTGAACAAATATTGTTAGTGGGATGGAATTTGAAGGACCTGCCTAGTATGGGCCAACAGGCCTGCTGCAGTGTTCCACCTTTCTTATGTTCTTATGTGGGATGCAGCAGTAACTAAGGTAGATGTGGGATGCAGCAGTAACTAAGGTAGATGTGGGATGCAGCAGTAACTAAGGTAGATGTGGGATGCAGCAGTAACTAAGGTAGATGTGGGATGCAGCAGTAACTAAGGTAGATGGGGTAAGGTCAGAGGTTGTGAGGATGTATGAGGAGGGGCGGGAAGTAAAGGTTTAACACAACCTATATAAATGAGCCAATAAGTCTGCAGAAAGTGGGTTTGCACTCTCTTATCACTCACACCCATCGCTCAGCCTCGACGTTAACCTCCCTAACCTAACCTGATCGTCCCTAAACTTATCTTGATTTAGCACTGTTCTCAGTGGATGCGTGAGGTCAGGATTCTTCCTGATAGCCAGGGTCCGCGCGCGTGTGTGTGTAGGTAGTTCAGGTCTCCCCAGTCAGGGCTCTTAGGTCTGTTTTCCATCCTGGCAGTAGCCGTATACAACACTGAAGAATTAGACATGTGCAACACCCAACACCTGGGTATCTTCATTTGTAGACGTTTCGCCATCCAGTGGTTTTATCAATACAAGGACATAATGTGAAGACTGTAGAACTATATACAGAAGATGAGGTAATCAGTCCCTCAACCTTGTAGTTGGTGAAGAGCAGCGTAGTCTTGCAGAATCAACACTAACCACACCTTCATATTATCCTCACAGCAGACACACAGTAACACTAACCACACCTTCATATTATCCTCACAGCAGACACACAGTAACACTAACCACACCTTCATATTATCCTCACAGCAGAAACACAGTAACACTAACCACAGCTTCATATTATCCTCACAGCAGACACACAGTAACACTAACCACACCTTCATATTATCCTCACAGCAGACACACAGTAACACTAACCACACCTTCATATTATCCTCACAGCAGACACACAGTAACACTAACCACACCTTCATATTATCCTCACAGCAGACACACAGTAACACTAACCACACCTTCATATTATCCTCACAGCAGACACACAGTAACACTAACCACACCTTCATATTATCCTCACAGCAGACACACAGTAACACTAACCACAGCTTCATATTATCCTCACAGCAGACACACAGTAACACTAACCACAGCTTCATATTATCCTCACAGCAGACACACAGTAACACTAACCACAGCTTCATATTATCCTCACAGCAGACACACAGTAACACTAACCACAGCTTCGTATGATTAAACCACGGAACGGGTGGGATTTGAACCCATGGCCTGGAGTTTTAGAATCCACTTGCCATGGGTTCAAACCGCACCCGTTCCGTGGTTTGCAATCGTGTTATGATTTAGCATCATCCTTACAGCAGACATAAACAACACTAACCGCAGGCAGACTGTGCTTCGCAGGTTGTACTGCGTGCGGCCAGCAGTAACAGTCTGGTTGATGAGACTTTGATCACCCAGAAGACCCGGTCTGGGATCGGGCGGCGGGAGCGCTCACCTCCGCAAGCATCTTTCAAGCGCGGCTTCGTAACATCGTTTGCAGACGATACCAAAATGTTCCAAGATATTAAACAGTAACAAAAGTGGACACTTGAGCAGGCACATCAAAGCCGCCACCAGGGTGAGCAGAGCCAAGTCAGCCAACCTTGTGCAGTTATGCAACAACTCAGAAAGTGCACTAGTAATAACACAAATAACACGCACACAGGAGAGACACAACCTTATGACGACGTTTCGGTCCGTCTTGGACCACTCACAAGTCACACCTGTGATTTGTGAATGGTCCAAGATGGGCCGAAACGTCGTCATAAGTTTTTCTTTCTATGTGCGGGTTATTTGTGTACTGTTCCAGTTACGGCATTGTGCCTTTGTGTTGTCTTCACTACTACTAAGTTACAATGCTGAGATCAACAGTCGTTCAGCGCACTAAAACAATCAACATAGCATGCATGATAATCATTCACAAGTTAAAACTAACCCTGTTACTCCATCCAAAAAAAAAAAACTAAATAATTTCTTCCTTAAATAAAAACCTCAGCAAATAAACAGTCTAATGCCTGACAACCCAAATGAAGCTTTATAAACAAGATACAAATATCTGTCAACATGTCCACAATTTCTAACACCAACCCCACTAGACTAAGAAGCAGCAACCGATAGCATGATGATTCATGTGCAACAGTTGGGTATCTTTATTGATGAAACGTTTCGCCCACACAGTAGGCAGCAGGTGTAGTAGTGAAATGAAGATGTAAACAGTTCATTAACCTTGGAGAAATAGTATTTGAGGTGGTGAGTCCCTCAACCTGGAGAAGAGTTCAGCTCCATGGAGGGCGCCAGCCTTCTTGCCTCTGCTCCAGAACCTCCACGGTGCTCTCCACACCAACTCCAAGGCTGACGGACTGATTACCTCATCTTTTGTATATAGTTCTACTCTCTTCAAATTATGTCCTAGAATTTGTATTGATAAAGTCACTGGATGGCGAAACGTCTACAATAAAGATACCCAGATGTTGCACATGTGTCTTAATTTCACCTTGTCGGTATTGTACACCATTCTTGTACACCTTGATTACTGGTAATACTCCTTGGAAAGTAGGTGAGAAAAATACATTAGTACACCTGGGAAATTATAGAGAGATTGGTTCTAAATCTGTACACTGAAGTCAATCCCTTTGAAAGCAAGAGCCTCGACAAACAGAGCAATATATAAAGAACAAAAAGCCACAATACCGTGACTGGAACAATACATAAATAAGCCGCACACACGAGAGAGGAGCTTACCACGACGTTTCGGTCCGTCTTGCACCATTTACAAAGTCACACTCGTCTCTCCTATGTGTGGCTTATTTGTGTATCGGAGCAAAATATTCCAAACGAAAAGTAAGAGTGCAATGAGAGTACGTAAAGTTAACTCAATAAGTGTAGAGGGAGCAACACTTTAACAACCTACCTTCATACTTAAGTGGAATTACCAACAAACTCCCAACTGTCTTCAAAATGTAATTTGACAAGTCCCTTTAGTTCCTGATCAGCCGGGTTGTCGTGCATACGATGGAGTGCGAGACGCCAGCATCACCAATCTGGCTGATCAGGCCTGGTCCCAGACCAGCCCAGGGAGGGGATGACCCCTGGGCACCCACTACAGGTAGCTCCCCATGAAGGGGAGTAAATGTTAATGCCATGTGTTTAGCAATCTTCTCAACATTCTTTCAAATACATTATATAACGTCAGAGCTGTGAGTAGTGTATTACGATTATCTGATGTGGAACCTGGCCGCTGGGGCGATGATCTCATGATCAGCTTTAGATTTTGCCACACAAGTAGTGGCTAGGTGCACCCCATATCCATCCTGTGGAGGGTAGCGCAAGAGAATATGGATATACAAAAGACTTAGGAACTAGGCCCCAAAAGGGTTAACAGGAGTACATCTGGATTTATATCTTGAACCATCTGGAGGTATTCTAATAATCCAACTGACACACTTGTGGATTTGAACTATGACGACCTTCCTTAAGACTTACCAGACCACAGGTAGTCGTAGTGACCAGACTACAGGTAGTTGTAGTGACCAGACCACAAGTAGTTGTAGTGACCAGACCACAGGTAGTTGTAGTGACCAGACCACAGGTAGTTGTAGTGACCAGACCACAAGTAGTTGTAATGACCAGACCACAGGTAGTTGTAGTGACCAGACCACAGGTAGTTGTAGTGACCAGATCATAGGTAGTTGTAGTGACCAGACCACAAGTAGTTGTAGTGACCAGACCACAGGTAGTTGTAGTGACCAGACCACAGGTAGTTGTAGTGACCAGACCACAGGTAGTTGTAGTGACCAGATCATAGGTAGTTGTAGTGACCAGACCACAGGTAGTTGTAATGACCAGATCATAGGTAGTTGTAGTGACCAGACCACAGGTAGTTGTAGTGACCAGACCACAGGTAGTTGTAGTGACCAGACCACAGGTAGTTGTAGTGACCAGACCACAGGTAGTTGTAATAACCAGATCATAGGTAGTTGTAGTGACCAGACCACAGGTAGTTGTAGTGACCAGACCACAGGTAGTTGTAGTGACCAGACCACAGGTAGTTGTAATAACCAGATCATAGGTAGTTGTAGTGACCAGACCACAGGTAGTTGTAGTGACCAGACCACAGGTAGTTGTAGTGACCTGTTGTAATGACCAGATCATAGGTAGTTGTAGTGACCAAACTACAGGTAGTGACAGTGACCAGACCACAGGTAGTGGCAGTGACCAGACCACAGGCAATGGTAATGACCAGACCACAGGTAGTGACAATGACTAGACCACCGGTAGTGACAGTTACCAGACCACAGGTAGTGGCAATGACAAGACCACAGGTAGTGACAATGACTAGACCACAGGTAGTGACAATGACTAGACCACAGGTAGTGACAGTTACCAGACCACAGGTAGTGACAGTTACCAGACCACAGGTAGTGACAATGACTAGACAACAGGTAGTGACAGTTACCAGACCACAGGTAGTGGCAATGACAAGACCACAGGTATACCTAGAGATACCTGGGTTTTAGGTGTCAACGCCCCCGCGGTCCGGTCTGAGACCAGGCCTCGTAGTGACAGTGACCAGACCACTGGTAATGACATTATGGCCATAGATGAGGGTTGTTATTATTATATTCAGACAGAAGCGGTAAATCTGTACGGGTAATAGAGAGCTTGGGCGTGATGTATAAGGCAGGGAGGAATTATTGCGCATGTAAAATTAATATCAAACTTTGTGCAGAACTTTCCTTTGTCTTAAAAAGTCTGTCTGCATTGAAGGTGGGACTCTGAGGCAAGGTGAGTAACCAAGCGGAAGGATGCTACCTGGCACTACGAGACAGGGCCACAGTAGTGCCCCAACTAACATGTTTCACAACAAGAGGGAATTGGCTACTAATACATACACTTAGGACATCTTTCTATTATTTGTTAGTGGTCCTGGGGATTATCTTCCCCAAGGCTCGGCCTCAGACCAGACTCTCCTAGGTTGGAAAGTAAATACTACAGGATTAAGAACTATTAAGAAAGTAATGTGTCTGCTGAACGTAAGTAGAAGTTCGCAAGATATATCTGTCATGTTACATGTTCTTAAGACAAGACGGACGAATTAGGAATACTGCCAGTCAAAGATAATTAAGAAATTAATCACTTCACATACGTGTATGTGAAGCCATCAAAGTCGCAAAACCCAAATGTCTTCAATAAAAACGTTCAATGTACATCAGTATCCAGTTTCTCTAGTTGTGAGGTCATCTGCCTTACTACACATTTAACAAGAGACTGAATGTTACCTAGGAGAGGTCAGCTGTATACTGGCAAGCCTGACACAGCTCTACGGCAGATCATTATAAATACACACAATGTGAGCACATACGAGTGTCTTCACAAGCCATAAATCCCCGGCGTGAAGCAAGAACAACCCTAACACTAAACACTGACACAATAAACTACCAAAGCTGTGAGCCCGGAAACAACCATACCACATCATTTAATACTAAGTCGAACCCCGGTACGGGTGAAAACATTACTAAGTGTTTCCTGTTCACCTAGCAGTAAAATAGGTACCTGGGTGTTAGTCGACTAGTGTAGGTGTCATCCTAGGAACAAAACTGACCTAATTTGCGGGAAATCCTCTGCATAAGAAGGGGGGGTTTTCTATAAAGTAGTATGTCACTGATGTCAGCCATGGTCTGTATACCTTGTACCTAGGGAATGAGAAGTAATGAGGGTTGATAAGAAGGGAGGATAACTTCCATTCTTTGGATCAAGAGCTCTTCACCAGCACCAAAGCACCCTGCGTAGAAGGGACGAGTATAAGAAGTAGAGAATAAAAAGTCACAATACCGTGACTGGAACAATACACAAATACCCCGCACATAGGACAAACTTATGACGTGTGTACTGGTCCATGTGCTGGTAGCAGCCTCATGGTCCATGTGTTGGTAGCACCCTGCTGGTTCATGTGTTGGTAGCACCCTGCTGGCATCATGTGTTAGTAGCAGTCTGCTGGCCCATGTGTTGGTAGCCAAGCCTTCCTGTTGATTACCTAATTAACTAGGCTGTTGCTGTTGGCGGCCCACTGGCCCACGTGTCCATATCACAGCCTGGTTGATCTGGTACCTGAAGGAGGTAATGATCCAGTTTCCCCTTGAAAAATTCTACATTTGTTTCAGCAATATTTCTGACAGCTGCTGGTAGCAGGTTGAAGAATCTTGGACCATGGATGTGAACACTTTTTTGTGTACACTGTGATGTTTTTCTCCCAGCCCAGTACGTATTGGGAAGGTTAGGGACAAGGTCATCCAGTATCTTACATGTATATATTATCAGGTATTTATCTCTCTCCTTTGCTCCAAAGTACAATCTACGTATATTACCAGGTATCTCTCCTCTGCTCCAGAGTACAATATATATATATATATATATATATATATATATATATATATATATATATATTACCAGGTGTCTCTCCTCTGTTTCACAGAATACAATCCTTGTATATATAGTATCCTTAATATTATGAACTGTTTAAACAATATTTCCAATATCTCCTGGTAGCAGGTTGACTCTTTGGGGAAGCTTTAAACTCGTAAGGATTATACAGCGATTGGGGAATGGGAAGTAATCAGATTTGACGCCAAGGAAGAAGAGGGTTATTTCCAAAGACTGGATGACCAGGCTAGCACCAGACGAGCCTGTCCCATGCCCGGGCTCTGGGAGCAAAAAGACTCGAAACTCATCTAAGAGAAGATCAAAGAGAAAGAGAAAAACAGGGACCCTATCTCCACTCGACTTAGAAGCCACTGACAGTATGGCCACCACTCTGCCCCAGGACCAGACACCTGCACTCTGCCCCAGGACCAGACACCTGCACTCTGCCCCAGGACCAGACACCTGCACTCTGCCCCAGGGACTCAGCGGGACAACACCTGCACTCTGCCCTAGGACCAGACACCTGCACTCTGCCCCAGGATCAGACACCTGCACTCTGCCCCAGGACCAGACACCTGCACTCTGCCCCAGGACCAGACACCTGCACTCTGCCCCAGGACCAGACACCTGCACTCTGCCCCAGGATCAGACACCTGCACTCTGCCCCAGGACCAGACACCTGCACTCTGCCCCAGGACCAGACACCTGCACTCTGCCCCAGGATCAGACACCTGCACTCTGCCCTAGGACTAGACAACTGCACTCTGCCCCAGGACCAGACACCTGCACTCTGCCCCAGGACCAGACACCTGCACTCTGCCCCAGGACCAGACACCTGCACTCTGCCCCAGGATCAGACACCTGCACTCTGACCCAGGACCAGACACCTGCACTCTGACCCAGGACCAGACACCTGCACTCTGCCCCAGGATCAGACACCTGCACTCTGCCCCAGGATCAGACGCCTGCACTCTGACCCAGGACCAGACACCTGCACTCTGACCCAGGACCAGACACCTGCACTCTGCCCCAAGATCAGACACCTGCACTCTGCCCCAGGACCAGACAACTGCACTCTGCCCCAGGACCAGACACCTGCACTCTGCCCCAGGACCAGACAACTGCACTCTGCCCCAGGACCAGACACCTGCACTCTGCCCCAGGACCAGACACCTGCACTCTGCCCCAGGATCAGACACCTGCACTCTGCCCCAGGACCAGACACCTGCACCTGCCCCAGACCAGACAACTGCACTCTAACCCAGGACCAGACACCTGCACTCGCCAGACCAGACACCTGCACTCTGACCCAGGACCAGACACCTGCACTCTGCCCCAGGATCAGACACCTGCACTCTGCCCCAGGACCAGACACCTGCACTCTGCCCCAGGACCAGACACCTGCACTCTGACCCAGGACCAGACACCTGCACTCTGACCCAGGACCAGACACCTGCACTCTGCCCCAGGATCAGACACCTGCACTCTGCCCCAGGATCAGACGCCTGCACTCTGACCCAGGACCAGACACCTGCACTCTGACCCAGGACCAGACACCACTCTGCCCCAGAGACCTCACTCTGCCCCAGGACCAGACAACTGCACTCTGCCCCAGGACCAGACACCTGCACTCTCCCAGGACCAGCAACTGCACCCGCCCAGGACCAGACACCTGCACTCTGCCCCAGGACCAGACACCTGCACTCTGCCCCAGGATCAGACACCTGCACTCTGCCCCAGGACCAGACACCTGCACTCTGCCCCAGGACCAGACAACGCACTCTAACCCAGGACCAACACCTGCACTCTGCCCCAGGACCAGACACCTGCACTCTGCCCAGGACCAGACACCTGCACTCTGCCCCAGGATCAGACACGCACTCTGCCCCAGGATCAGACCCTGCACTCTGCCCCAGGACCAGACACCTGCACTCTGCCCCAGGACCAGACACCTGCACTCTGCCCCAGGACCAGACACCTGCACTCTGCCCCAGGACCAGACACCTGCACTCTGCCAGACCAGACACCTGCACTCTGCCCCAGGACCAGACACCTGCACTCTGCCCAGGACAGGTCCTGCACTCTGCCCCAGGATCAACACCTGCACTCTGCCCCAGGACCAGACAACTGCACTCGCCCTAGGACCAGACACCTGCACTCTGCCCCAGGACCAGACAACGCATCTGCCCCAGGACCAGACACTGCACTCTGCCCCAGGACCAGACACCTGCACTCTGCCCCAGGACCAGACAAATGCACTCTGCCCCAGGACCAGACACCCTGCCAGGCCAACTGCATCTGCCCCAGGACCAGACAACTCTGCCTAGACCACACCTGCTTTCGCCCCAGACCGACACTGCACTCTGCCCAGGACCAGACACCTGCACTCTGCCCCAGGACCAGACACCTGCACTCCTGCCCTAGGCCCAGACACCTGCACTCTGCCCCAGGACCAGACACCTGCACTCTGCCCCAGGACCAGACACCTGCAACTTTATATTCATCAAGAACACTGAAAAGCCACCATCACGTGCCTTAAATATTCTACCAGGGAGGAGCCTATATACAGGAGTCATCCCAATCATTAAAAACTAATGAGAGTTTCACTCCACCAAGGTGGCCGTAAAGCCAGTTGAAAAAAAAAAACTTCACCCATATCATTGACATTCCACATTATGAAAAATTTATTAATATTATTATTGACAAAGATTTTGGAGCGCTAAATCAGCTAGGAATCAAACAATGCCTAGACTGTATCCCAGGGTATGGAGGCTACCAGCAACACACAAAAGGCAAGGAAGGGTACCAGCAACACACACAAGGCAAGGAAGGGTACCAGCAACACACACAAGGCAAGGAAGGGTACCAGCAACACACACAAGGCAAGGAAGGGTACCAGCAACACACACAAGGCAAGGAAGGTGTACCAGCAACACACACAAGGCAGGAAGGGTACCAGCAACAACACAAGGCAAGGAAGGGTACCAGCAACACACACAAGGCTAGGAAGGGTACCAGCAACACACACAAGGCTAGGAAGGGTACCAGCAACACACACAAGGCAAGGAAGGGTACAAGCAACACACACAAGGATAAGAAGGGTACCAGCAACACACACAAGTCTAGGAAGGGTACCAGTAACACACAAGGCTAGGAAGGGTACCAGCAACACACACAAGGCTAGGAAGGCACCAGCAACACACAGAGGCTAGGGAAGGTATCAGCAGCACACACGAGGCTAGGGAAGGTACCAGCAACACACACAAGGCTTGGGAAGGTATCAGCAACACACAAGGCTAGGGAAGGTACCAGCAACACACACAAGGCTAGGGAAGGTACCAGCAACACACACAAGGCTAGGGAAGGTACCAGCAACACACACGAGGCTAGGGAAGGTACCAGCAACACACACGAGGCTAGGGAAGGTACCAGCAAACACACAAGGCTAGGGAAGGTACCAGCACACACCTACCACAGGCTAGGGAAGGTACCAGCAACACACAAGGCTAGGGAAGGTACCAGCAACACACAAGGCTAGGGAAGGTACCAGCAACACACACAAGGCTAGGGAAGGTACCAGCAACACACACAAGGCTAGGGAAGGTACCAGCACACACACAAGGCTAGGGAAGGTACCAGCAACACACACAAGGCTAGGGAAGGTACCAGCAACACACACAAGGCTAGGGAAGGTACCAGCAACACACACAAGGCTAGGGAAGGTACCAGCAACACACACAAGGCTAGGGAAGGTACCAGCAACACACACAAGGCTAGGGAAGGTACCAGCAACACACACAAGGCTAGGAAGGTACCAGCAACACACACAAGGCTAGGGAAGGTACAGCAACACACACAAGGCTAGGGAAGGTACCAGCAACACACACAAGGCTAGGGAAGGTACCAGCAACACACACAAGGCTAGGGGAAAGGGACCAGCAACACACACAAGGCTAGGGAAGGTACCAGCAACACACACAAGGCTAGGAAGGTACCAGCAACACACACAGGCTAGGAAGGTACCAGCAACACACACAAGGCTAGGGAAGGTACCAGCAAACACACAAGGCTAGGGAAGGTACCAGCAACACACACAAGGCTAGGGAAGGTACCAGCAACACACACAAGGCTAGGGAAGGTACCAGCAACACACACAAGGCTAGGGAAGGTACAGCAACACACACAAGGCTAGGAAGGTAAGCAAATTTAAAATAAATTTACCAAGGTGCTTAAAGAGCTTGGAAGCTGTGCACCTGAGGTACACCTGTACAGGCTAGGTTGATCCAGGGACTCCTCCCGCACTGAAAGCAGATTTGTCATGTTAGTGGTGACCTGCAGGTCCATGTGCTGGTAGTGACCTGCAGGTCCATGTGCTGGTAGTGACCTGCAGGTCCATGTGCTGGTAGTGACCTGCAGGTCCATGTGCTGGTAGTGACCTGCAGGTCCATGGCTGGTAGTGACCTGCAGATCCATGCGGTAGTGACCTGCAGGTCCATGCTGGTAGTGACCTGCAGGTCCATGTGCTGGTAGTGACCTGCAGGTCCATGTGCTGAGGACCTCAGGTCCATGTGCTGTAGTGACCTGCAGATCCATGGCTGGTAGTGACCTGCAGGCTGCCATGGCTGGTAGTGACCTGCAGATCCATGTGCTGGTAGTGACCTGCAGGTCCATGTGCTGGTAGTGACCTGCAGATCCAGTGTGGTAGTGACCTGCAGATCCATGTGCTGGTAGTGACCTGCAGGTCCAGTGCTGGTAGTGACCTGCAGGTCCATGTGCTGGTAGTGACCTGCAGATCCAGTGCTGGTAGTGACCTGCAGATCCATGTGCTGGTAGTGACCTGCAGATCCATGTGTGGTAGTGACCTGCAGGATCCATGTGCTGGTAGTGACCTGCAGGTCACATGTGCTGGTAGTGCCCTGCAGGTCCTTGTGCTGGTAGTGACCTGCAGGTCCATGTGCTGGTAGTGACCTGCAGGTCCATGTGCTGGTAGTGACCTGCAGGTCCATGTGCTGGTAGTGACCTGCAGATCCATGTGCTGGTAGTGACCTGCAGGTCCATGTGCTGGTAGTGACCTGCAGGTCCATGTGCTGGTAGTGACCTGCAGGTCCATGTGCTGGTAGTGACCTGCAGATCCATGTGTGGTAGTGACCTGCAGATCCATGTGCTGGTAGTGACCTGCAGGTCCATGTGCTGGTAGTGACCTGCAGGTCCATGTGCTGGTAGTGACCTGCAGATCCATGTGCTGGTAGTGACCTGCAGATCCATGTGCTGGTAGTGACCTGCAGATCCATGTGCTGGTAGTGACCTGCAGATCCATGTGCTGGTAGTGACCTGCAGGTCAATGTGCTGGTAGTGCCCTGCAGGTCCATGTGCTGGTAGTGACCTGCAGGTCAATGTGCTGGTAGTGACCTGCAGGTCAATGTGCTGGTAGTGACCTGCAGGTCAATGTGCTGGTAGTGACCTGCAGGTTCATGTGCTGGTAGTGACCTGCAGGTCAATGTGCTGGTAGTTACCTACAGGTCAATGTGCTAGTAGTGACCTGCAGGTCCATGTGCTGGTAGTGACCTGCAGGTCCATTTGCTAGTAGTGACCTGCAGGTCCATGTGCTGGTAGTGACCTGCAGGTCCATGTGCTAGTAGTGACCTGCAGGTCAATGTGCTAGTAGTGACCTGCAGGTCGATGTGCTAGTAGTGACCTGCAGGTCAATGTGCTAGTAGTGACCTGCAAGTCAATGTGCTGGTAGTGACCTGCAGGTCCATGTGCTGGTAGTAACCTGCAGGTCCATGTGCTGGTAGTGACCTGCAGGTCCATGTGCTGGTAGTGACCTGCAGGTCCATGTGCTGGTAGTGACCTGCAGGTCAATGTGCTGGTAGTGACCTGCAGGTCCATGTGCTAGTAGTGACCTGCAGGTCCATGTGCTAGTAGTGACCTGCAGGTCCATGTGCTGGTAGTGACCTGCAGGTCCATGTGCTGGAAGTGACCTGCAGGTCAATGTGCTGGTAGTGACCTGCAGGTCCATGTGCTGGTAGTGATCTGCAGGTCCATGTGCTAGTAGTGACCTGCAAGTCAATGTGCTGGTAGTGACCTGCAAGTACATGTGCTGGTAGTGACCTGCAGGTCCATGTGCTGGTAGTGACCTGCAGACGAACACAAACTATCAGGTACAGACACCTACTCACAGGTAAAAGCTTTCTTTCAGTAACCACTAGCAGAGAGCAACCATCTAGGAAGCTATTACCATTAGTATGATTAGTGTTTGTAGTATACTCAGCTCTAGTTATTATCTGGTGACTTGAAGGTCCCCATGTGTCACTCACACAGGATCGAAACGTTCTCTAATAAATATGTCCTAGTGTTTGCTCATGTCTTTCTAAAGCAATTTGTGGGTATCTACTACCAAGTGTTATACCACGTAGAATGGTATTCGTGGTCAACGATAATGTACCAATACACACCACTGGAGTTGTTCAAAATTGGCAAGAACATGAACGTGAAGTCGAACACTTGGCTTGGCCTCCACAATCACCGGATCTAAATATTATCGAGCATCTGTGGGGTCAATTGGAACAGCAAGTTAGGAACCGGTTTCCTCCACCGTCGTCTTTGGAAGAGATCGGGTTTTGCTTGAGGAATGGCCCAAAATTCCCCTGGATAATGTTCAAATATTATTTGAATCAATTCCTCGACGAACTAATGTTGTTGTAACTGCAAATGAAGGACCAACTCCATATTGAAAATAAAAAATGTTGTAGAACAAGGTGTTCTTATTATTTTGCCCAACCCTTGTACATCTCCCCGAACAATTGCAAGATCTACACTATACTACACTACTAGATTATACAACACTACCTTTGCTTTTGATCTACACTATACTACACTACTAGATTATACAACACTACCTTTGCTTTTGATCTACACTATACTACACTACTAGATTATACAACACTACTTTTGCTTTTGATCTACACTATACTACACTACTAGATTATACAACACTACCTTTGCTTTTGATGAGGTCCTACACTTTTTCTCGTCTGGTATCTGCCTGGTCAACCAGGTCATACACTATTCTACATTATACTCTACTATCTTACCTAACCAAACCTATCAAAAGTAATAATAATAGTAGCATCAGCAAGGCATGGAGTAGACCAGACAAGACATGGATGGGACAAGGAGCCAGAACCAGGCGGGTCGATCAGGCAGAGTGAGGCACACAGCAATGCTAAGCTTAACACTGCCCACGTGGACCCCTGTAACTCATGGCAATTCTCCCTGATGCTCTACTTCTATTTATCCCTTCACACTGGCACTCATCCCCCTATACTGACCTCCTTCCCAACACTGGCACTCATTCCCCCCTATAGTACCACTCATTCCCCTACGTTGGTACTCATCCTCTATAGTGGCACTCTGTTTCCCTACAGTAGCACTCATCGCCCAATACTGACACTCGTCCTTCCTTGCGCTGGCACTCATCTGGAGGATATAAAGTCTTCCAGTGGGTTATAGAAAATAACATGAAAGTTTAATGGGGAAAAATTTCATCTGCTCAGATATAGAGAAAGAGGATCTGAAAAAAGGAGAACAATATATAGAACACTGGAGGGTCACACAGAACAAGAACATGTAAAAAATACTGGGTATAATAATGACAGCACACTGTCGTTGAGAAAATGGTCAGCAGACATATCGTTTAAAACACGCGAAGCAAATGTTGCGAAAGCCAAGAGAATGAGAGGTTGGACAGAGAGAACTTTCAAGACAAGAGAAATAAAGCCAATGGTGATACATTCAAATCACTTGTGATCTCTGGCTTAGAGTATTGCTCAGTGCTGACAGCTCTGTTTAAAGAGGAAGAGATATCAGAGCTATAATAAATAAAGAGAGCGTCTACTGCTCGCATAAAGTCAATAAAGCATTTTAACTCCATGAACGCCTCAAAGAACTGGAAATATACCCTGGGGAGAAGACGAGACAGACGTAATAACAGAACAACTGCAACTAATGCCACATTTCATTGTGGCAACGTTTCGCCTTTCATGAATTTGTCAAGGCGTTACCGTCTTGATAAAGCTCCTGGAGAGCGAAACGTTGTCACAGTAATAACAGAACGTGGAGGACCAACACCCGCATAACGTACTGGAGTGAGAGACGCGGCAGTAAACCCAATGAAAGGTTAATAAACAAAACTGTAAACAAACCACGGAACGGGTGGGGTTTGAACCCTTACACAATGGCCTGGAGTTTCACGACTCACTCTCCAACAGTTCCGTGGTTTCCCAATGAAAAGGATCGTGGGCACAATAAGTTCCAGGACTATTCATACACAGTGGCTTCATCAGTCCTATAGAAGGGTGAAGATCAGAAATTTGAGGTAATCAGTCCATCAATCTTTCAAAATCGATGGACTGATTACATTGCCTCCAGGCTGAGGGACTGATTATATCAAACTCCTGATCTTCACCATTCTTCCTTGTATAGGACTGATGAAGCCAGTGTGTGGCGAAACGAAGTGTTGCACATGTGTGTAATTTATCAACTTGTCGGTTCTCTGAACTATTTATCAACACTCGTGGATATCAGAAATATTGCTGGAACAAGTGTGTGAACGTTTATAAGAAACAGCTTCACTACCTACGTCAAGTACCGGATCAACCAGGCTGTGATGGATATGGGAACCAGCAGTAACAGCCTGGATGACCAGGCTATCAAGAGGAAGGTCTGACCCCTGGATCAGCCACAACTAGCAACGCTCTCTAAAAGTTTCACAGCAACATCAGAGGTTAAATATGTGTGTGTGTGTGTGTACTCGCCTAGTTGTGGTTGCAGGGGTCGATTTACAGTTCCTGGCCCCGCCTCTTCACTGGCCGCTACTCGGTCACTCTACCCGCTCCATGAGCTTTATCATACCTCTCCTTAAAGCTATGTATGGATCCTGCCTCCACTACATCACTTCCCAGACTATTCCGCTTCCTGACAACTCTGTGACTGAAGAAATACTTCCTAACATCCCTGTGGTTCATCTGAGTCTTCAACTTCCAATTGTGACCCCTTGTTGCTGTGCCCCACCTCTGGAACATTCTGTCTCTGTCCACCTTGTCGATTCCTCTCAGTATTTTATATGTCGTTATCATATCCCCTCTATCTCTCCTGTCTTCTAATGTCGCCAGGTCGATTCCCTTAACCTCTCCTCGTAGTCCCTTAGCTCCGGGACTAGTCTTGGTGCAAACCTTTGCACTTTCTCTAGTTTCCTTACATGCTTGGCTAGATGTGGGTTCCAAACTGGCGCTGCATACTCCAGTATGGGACTAACGTACACAGTGTACAGGGTTCTGAATGACTCCTTATTAAGATGTCGGAATGTTGTTTTTAGGCTTGCCAGGCGTCCGTATGCTGCAGCAGTTATGTGTGTGTGTGGTGGTGGGGGGGGGCTACAGAAGCAGTGCTGTTTTTGTATCTACAGAAGTGCTGTGCTTCTGGTGTCCCATCTTCAACAATTTTTCATCAAATAATTGCTTTAAATTATTAGAGTGCTTACTAAGTATCTCATCTTTCAATCATTCCACTGGTCAACATTCCACTGGTCGTCATTCCACTGGTCAACATTCCACTGGTCAACATTCCAATGGTCAACATTCCAATGGTCAACCACTTGGTTTACCGGGAAATTTTTTTCTATTATTCCTTGGGCTCCACTTTTATCCCAATTTACAACAGTGGCTTCTTGTCCCAGTTCAAGCGCTGATATCTTATGTACTCATTTATGTCCTTTTATGAACTCTTTTATGTCCTTAAGTAGCTATCATATCTTTTCATTTCTAGCTATCAGCCAGAGTGCCTATCTTTTTTAACTCGGACAGCCATTTTAAAATTCCCTTTTTTTTAAAGTAAGCGGCACTAACAGCTTAATGGATCAGGTAACAACCAGGAGGCCTGGCCTGGGACCGGGCCGCGAGGGTGGGAGATTCTCCGTAAAAACTTGCAATGTGGTCACAGTGGTGACCCATGCTAACCTCCCTATTTTGTATAAATATATTTAGTTATTGTATACAGTTATTGTAGCCAGCTGGCCCAGAGGCTACCGCACTGGTCTGGAGTTTTTAAGACTCACTCGCCATGGGTTCTAACCCCACCCGGACCCTGGTTTGTTATCAGTGGTCACTTCATATGTGTTATAAAGCGCCGCTCTAACATTTCTTCATTCAGATATTTGAAGAACCTTTACCTATGATATACCTTAGATGAGTTCCCAGAGTTTTTCTACTCCCATAGCCCGGCCATGTGTCAGGATCGTCTGGTGTTTGGCTGGTTAACCAGGCTGTTGTTGCTGGTGGCAATATTATACACCCAGCATAATAATTCACCAGTGCAACATGCGAACGCCTCACAATTTCACTTATTATCTTCAGGTGACAATTTTCATTAATAATCCTTCCTAAGGTCCATTTCTGTGACTCAATATTTTCTCTCTCTCTCTCTATTCTTCATGTGGCTCTGGTTTCACTTTCTTTCACTTTCATTTCGTGACACTTAAATTCCATCATCATCTATCAATCCATTTGGTCAATTTCAAGTTCAATTTACATTCATTTTTATTATGAATTACACAGGTTTTCTGAAAACCTTTTATATAGTCTTGTATTCTCTCTGGTCAAGTATTATTATAAATTTAAAACATTTGTGTGTGTAGTAGCAGTGTAAATAGTAGTAGTAGTAGTGGTAGTGGTAGTAGTAGTAGTAGTGGTAGTAGTAGTGGTAGTAGTGGTGTAGTAGTAGTGGTAGTAGTAGTGGTAATGGTGGTAGTGGTGGTGGTGGTAGTGGCGGTGGTGGTAGTAGTAGTATTAGTAGTAGTAGTGGTGGTGGTAGTAGTAGTGGTAGTGGTGGTTGTGGTAGTAGTAGTAGTAGTAGTAGTAATAGTAGTGGTGGTGGTGGTAGTAGTAGTTACCAATGTGTGAAGTAGCGGTAGTTACAGTTATCAAAGACACTTGGCCTGTTATGGGGAGGTGTACATGTGTATGTGGGTAGTATATATTTGTGTATGTGTAAGAATGTGCGTGTGTATTTATGATGTATGTTTGGACGCGCGTTAGAGGGGAAGGGGAGGTAACTTAGAGCACACTACTAGAGTGTGCGTGTTCAGGGAAGCTAGGTGTTCAGTGTCTCAGTAACTACACTGTAACAACTTTATGGATGGTTATCACCTCTAAGAACACTCGATGTTATCGCAGTAATCAGAGAACCTTTCATGTTACCAATGTTATCAGCAGGCGGGTGCTGCTGATACAAAGTTATCACCATGTGGGACCCCACATGGTGTACCTGGACGGTACCTGGAGAGGGTTCCGGGGATCAACGCCCCCGCGGCCAGGTCTGTGACCAGGCCTCATGGTGGATCAGGGCCTGATCAACCAAGCTGTTACTGTTGGCCGCACGCAAACCGACGTACGAACCACAGCCCGGCTGGTCAGGTACTGACTTTAGGTGCCTGTCCAGTGCCTGCTTGAAGACAGCCAGGGGCCTACTGGTAATCCCCTGGAGGGTGTACCTGGAGGATGTACCTGGAGGATATACCTGGGTGTACCTGGAGGGTGTACCTGGAGGATGTATCTGGAGGGTGTACCTGGAGGATATACCTGGGTGTACCTGGAGGGTGTACCTGGAGGGTGTACCTGGAGGGTATTGAAAATGATAAAGAATACCGACAAGTTGACGACTAAGACACATGCGCAACAGTTGGGAATCTTTATTGTTGAAACGTTTCACCTACACAGTAGACTTCTTCAGTCAGATACAGAGGCCGCAATGTAATCAGTCCATCAACTTTGGAGAAATAGTATCTGAGGTGGTCAGTCCCTCAGCCTACTCTGAAGACTGTCACATGCAGCATTCTTCACCTGTCTAAATCCTATAAATACCCTTGTTTCTTTTATCCAGGTAGATCTTTTTGTGACTCGATAAAGCCCATTGCGTGGGCGAAACGTTGTCAATATAGGATCACATTATACTGCTTATGTGTTTATCTTTCCATTGTGTCGGTATTTTATACCATTTATTTCCATAAATTATGTAATATGACAGTCACTAGCGAAATGGTCATGAAACAAGTAGACCGACTGAAACAAAATAAATCGCCAGGTCCTGATGAGCTTTTTGCAAGGGTTCTTAAGGAATGCAAAATGTCAGGGAACTTCAGGAGGATTTAGACAAACTCAATTCCTGGTCAGAAAAGTGGCAGATGCAGTTCAATGTAGATAAATGCAAGGTTCTGGAGACAGTAGAGGCACTCTGGAGACAGTAGAGGCACTCTAGAGACACTCTGGAGACAGCAGAGGCACTCTGGAGACAGTACACATATACTTCGGGGTTAAAGAATCATAAAAATGTGATTCACTTCACACTTATTATAAAAGTGTTGATAAGAAGACACGTGGCAGAGTTTTGTTAATGTTTATCAAGAGTGGAGATGTCTGAGTGCTTGTGACTCTTATGACTGCTGCTGGCAGGTGGCTGAGTTCTAGCTCTTGGTCCTTCTTAGTGGATGAGTGCGTTGATCCCCTCCCTCGGGGAGGGACGAGGGGTGATCCCGTGTGACGGGGTGTAGTGGTGGAATATGATAAAATGAGTGTGTGTGTGTGTGTGTGTGTGTGAGTTGTGTGTGTGTGTGTGTGTGTGTGTGTGTTGTGTGTGTGTGTGTGTGTGTGTGTGTGTGAGTGTGTGTGTGTGTGTGTGTGTCAATAATGTCACGTGCTGGTGTGATGGTGCCTCCACCCCCCACCCCCACCACCCCCGCCCACGATAGTCTCCACCCCTCCCGCCCCTGCATAATGTTATGCGTGTTTATGTATAATATATATATGTATATATTATACATATATGAAATATAAAGACCAATTAATTTTCTGAGTTTCTCTCTTAATGTGGGTTATATATATATATATATATATATATATATATATATATATATATATATATATATATATATATATATATATATTATACATACATAATCATACACAATCACTGTCTTTGCAGAGGTGCTCAGATACGACAGTTTAGAAGTCCCTCCTAACTGCCAATATTCTAAACCCCTCCTTTAAAGTGCAGACATTGTACTTCCCATTTCCAGGACTCAAGTCCGGCTAACCGGTTTCCCTGAATCCCTTCACAAAATATTACCCTGCTCACACTCTAACAGCTCGTCAGGTCCCAAAAACCATTCGTCTCCATCCACTCCTATCTAACACGCTCACGCATGCTTGCTGGAAGTCCAAGCCTCTCACCCACAAAACCTCCTTTACCCCTTCCCTCCAACCTTTTCGGGGACGACCACTACCCCGCCTTCCTTCCCCTACAGATTTATACGCTCTCCAAGTCATTCTACTTTGTTCCATTCTCTCTAAATGACCTAACCACCTCAACAGCCCCTCTTCAACCCTCTAATTCTTTTAGTAACTCCACACCTCCTCCTAATTTCCATACTACGAATTCTCTGCATAATATTTACACCCCACATTACCCTTAGACAGGACATCTCCACTGCCTCCAGCCTCCTCCTCGCTGCAGCATTTGCAACCCATGCTTCACACCCATATAAGAGTGTTGGTACCACTATACTTTCGTACATTCCCTTCTTTGCCTCCATGGATAACGTTCTTTGTCTCCACAGATACCTCAACGCACCACTCACCTTTTTTCTTCATCAATTCTATGGTTAACCTCATCCTTTATAAACCCATCCGCTGACACGTCAACTCCCAAATATCTGAAAACATTCACTTCTTCCATAATCCCTCTCTCCAATGTGATATCCAATTTTTTCTTTATCTAAATCGTTTGATACCCTCATCACCTTACACTTATCTATGTTCACTTTCAACTTTCTACCTTTACACACCCTCCCAAACTCGTCCACTAACCTTTGCAACTTTTCTTTAGAATCCCCCAAAAGCACAGTATCATCAGCAAAAAGTAACTATGTCAACTCCCATTTTGTATTTGATTCCCAATAATTTAATCCCACCCCTCTCCCCAACACCCTAGCATTTACTTTTTTTTACATCCCTATCTATAAATATGTTAAAACAACCATGGTGACATTACACATCCCTGTCTAAGACCTACTTTTACCGGGAAGTAATCTCCCTCTCTCCTACACACCCTACCCTGAGCCTCACTATCCTCATAAAAACTCTTTAGTAGTAACCTACTACCTATTCCATACACTTGCAACATCTGCCACATTGCTCCCCTATCCAATCTATCATATGCCTTTTCTAAATCCATAAATGCAATGAAAACTTCCCTACCTTTATCTAAATACTGCTCACATATATGCTTCAATGTAAATACCTGATCTACACATCCCCAGACTATTCAACGTCTTACGAGAAGATATCAGAAACACGGCTGGAACAAATGTGGAAACATTCAAGAGGAAACCTTACCACGGGTGGGGTTAGAACCCGCGGTCACTGGGCCAGCTGGCTACAATAAGATTCACCCAACTAGGTATATTTATACACCAGGTATATTTATACTGGACAAGTATCTTCAACAGGTGCCAGTTCAACCAGGCTGTGATGGATATGTGGGGCAGTGGGCCTCCAGCAGCAACAGCCTGGTTAACCAGGCAAACACCAGATGAGCCTGGCCCATGGCCGGGCTCAGAGAGTAATTAAACTCTCGAAATTCTTCAAAGTTATATCCCCTACCCATTCTAAAGCCTCCTTGCTCATCTGTAATCCTCTAAGGGGCTAGTAACCCCTTCTTCATTATAAATTACTAAACGTAAAAAAGAAGATAAACTATATAGTTTTTTTCTTTTTCGGGTCACCCTGCCTCGATGGGAGACGGTCGATATATTGAATATAGTATATATGTATGTGTGTGTGTGTGTGTGTCGTGCCGAATTAGTAAAATTAGTCAATTAGCAAGAACTCATTTAAAATTAAGTCCTTTCTAAAAATTTATCTTATACGTTTAAAGATATAATTTTTTCATTTATGTTTATGTAAAAATTAATAATTTTGTTCCAAAAGAACCTTAGAAAACTTACCTAACCTTATTATAACAAGCGCAATTTAATTTAGCCTATTTCAAATAAATATATTTTAGGTTAGGTTCAGAATGATTTTTGCGAAATTACTGCATACAAAAATTTTCGCTTGCTTTATACGGCAAGAGCGTTGCTATTTATGCCAAAATCGCAAGTTTTACCTAATGGGACAATATATATTATATATATATATATATATATATATATATATATATATATATATATGCTAGGAATTCGCAAGAGCAGGCGAAATATTCACAAACACTGATCTCTGGCCGACGGAGACTGAACCTGAACTCATGACAAGGTACGCAGTGCTTACCGACCGTACCACAGTGTGGTACGGTCGGTAAAGCACTGCGTACCTTGTCATGAGGTTCGTAGGTTCGAGTCTCCGTCGGCCAGAGATCAGTGTTTGTATATATATATATATATATATATATTTAATAATAAGATTGGGGTCCACCTCTAGTGCAAATTGTGGGACCCATCGCCTCGGAGAAGTGGATAAAAAGGCTTCAAGGAAGAATATATATATATATATATATATATATATATATATATATATATATATATATATAAACAATACTTCATCAGGAAATTGCAATGCTGCAAAAATGAAAATGAGTAGGAAGTCCAAGCAGATTCGCTCAGGAAGACGGCTCTCTCCTGGACTTCCTCCTCTCTGCCTGGACTTCTTACTCATTTCTGCAACATTGCAAGCTCCTGATTGATAGAATAGAACAAAAATATCCAAATGAATACCTGTGACCAGTTTCTAGAGTACTTCTGTGGGAGCTCTGCCCGAGGTCAGACTATATTGTTGACCACATACTCAACTAAGATGTTTAAAAGTATCGGTTTGTAAGCAATACAGAGGTACTAGCCATCACCACCGTCCTCACCTGATACTTGCTTCACCAAAATGTTGAACCCTCTCACGAAAACACTACAATACTTAGAGAATATAGAGAACCTTCACTGCACGTCAAGCATGTAAATTACTAGGAACGTTTGAAAGTCCCTCGACCCGTACTCCATGGACGACAGGCGAGAAAGATACATCATGATTTGCACCTGGAAAATCCTAGAGGAATTGGTCCCAAATCTGCATACACAAATCACTTCCGTGAAAGAGGCTCGGCAGATGGTGCAAAATATCCCCCCAAAAAACAGGAGTACCGTGAATGCCCTTCACAAAAAATGTAGAGACCAAGACTCTTCAACAGCTTCCCATCATACATCAAGGGGAATCACCAACAGACCCCTGGCTGTCTTCAAGGAGGTATCTAAGTTGAAGTTCCTGATCAGCTAGGCCTTGGCTCTTACGCTGGACTGGGTGTGTCCACCAGAAACAGTCTGATTAATCAAGCCTTGATCCACCAAGAGGCCTGGTATGAGATCGGGTCGCGGGGGCGCTGACACCGAAAAAATCTTTCAGGCAAATTAAAAGCGGCCGAGACACGCCTGGCATCATTGTGGCTGATGGTAGGCAGGAAACGTACGAATGTGGACGTTATCATTGCTACCAATACTACCTATATACATAGCTACCCACAAACTCTGAGTACACACACCTATGTTACATTCATGGCATTTTATTCGCTGTTTCACCTAATGTGGGCTTTCTCAAACCTCCAGTGAGCAAAATGTGTACATAAATGTCGGAAGTGTTGCACAAGTATTGCACAGGAGTATCGCTGGTGTCATATAAAATCCTCATCACTGTGACCAAACTACTTCCTTAATACCCACTCAGAGTGGCCAGCTCACTTAACCTTTCTTTCCTCTCCCTTTCTCTCTACCCACAACATTTATCAATGCTCTATCGTATCTAAATCCTTCCCCCTCTTCTTCCATCGATCTTATGACCTGAGAGATACTTGTAGGAGGTTTTCGGGGGTTAACTCCCTTGCTGCCTAGTCCCAGACCAGGCCTGATTAAGCAGGCTGATATTGCTGGCCGCACGCAGCCCAAAGTACTAACCACAGCCTGGCTGATTAGACTGACTGAAAGATCTTGTCCAGCCAGAGGTTTATTGGTAATTCATCTTATGCACGGAATGGAGGGCGTTTGACACTCATCAAGTTCTCTCTTAGTGCACTCTTTGAGCTCCTGCTTTTTACTGGAGGTATTTTGCACTGTCTGCCAGACAGACCTCTTGTTGTCATACGGAATAATTTCCGTGCTCAGATTCGGAACCAGTCCCTCCAGGATTTTCCAAGCGTAAATTATAATCTACGTTTCTCACCAAAAAGAAGCTGGTGACGGGACAATGGTGAGATATTAAGACATTCTGAGGCAGTACACAGGACACCGCCTGCTACAACCCAATACAGAGTACAAGACGAAGCCGGTAGAGTGCACAGCCTCAGGCTGACACACACATGGTCGTCAGGGCTACTTGTACTCTTATCTAGACCACAGGTTTTTCTTCCCTTCAAGTGCTGACTTGCTTTTTAAAGTTTACATGAAGTAAAATACAGGCGTGAGAGAGACTGATAACAACACCTGGTAGAATGTGTCTGGTAATGTTATCAGCAGGTTGCTACTATTGTTGATGCTGCGTCTCCTGCTGTAGCTGCTGCTACTGCTGCTGTTGCTGCCACTGCTGCTGTAGCTGATGCTGCTGCAGATGCCACTGCTTGGTGGATGCAGTGGGGAAGGTGGTGGGTGTGGTGATGCTGTTCTGCTGCTGCTGTTACTGCTACACACAAGCAACAAACACGTCTCATCTGGCTACACTGAGTATGTTACAGATGCAACACTGTGCCATATTTCCTGCACACACTAAATAACACTGGCGCTACACCCACCTACCTGGTGTTACATCTTCCACTGTTTCACCACCAGCTCAGCCTTACACTCACACCCCACATGAAAAATAGACTGCATAAACTTTACTTGTTGTCGGATCAACCAAGCTGTGATGACCATGTGGGCCAAAGGGCTGCCAGCAGCAACAGCTTGGTTGACCAGTCAAGTCTGACCCAGGACCAGGCTACGAGAGTTGAAAAAAACTAGAAATCCCTCAAAGGTATATATATATAATTTACCAAACTGCGGCAGGCCAGGGATCGACCCCACGACACATTGTCCCGCCTCAAGAGACAACACAACGTACATGTCACCTTATCCACTCAGCCATCGATCCTATAAAGATCACGCACCCAGCAGAGCTAGGTGTTTTTCGTGATCCGAGGATACTCGTGGCAGTGATCCAGAGGCAAGAAATAAACATACAGAGATATCCTCTGTACCAAGATTTCGTGTTGCTATGTCAAGACAAGTATAGATCAAATGTATACAATGCCAACAAGGTGCTGATGCCTTTCTTTCGCTTCCTTGGAGGCAGAGGTAAAAACCAGCACGAGGCTTTGAAGGGACAAGGTGTAGTAGTCTCCTCATACACGTATATCAACAATGACAAACTAAAACATGTGACCAATAATAACTCACGTGGAGACAGAAACTCAGAAGTTTAATTGATCTTTATATTTCGATCCCCTTCTGGGATCCTCTTCATCTGCTGAAGAGGATCCCAGAAGAGATCTAAATATACAGATCAATAAATCTTCTGAGTCCCTGTCTCCACGTGAGTTATATGACTGCAACTAATGTGACATTTTATTATGGCAACGTTTCGCTCTCCAGGAGCTTTGTCAAGCCGTTACAAACAATATAGGGACACAGAGGGGTATGCTTTGCCCCTCACTCTGTACCTATGTATACCCCTCTGTGTCCCTGTATTGTTTGTAACGCTTGACAAAGCTCCTGGAGAGCGAAACGTTGCCACAATAAAATATCACATTAGTTGCACTTGTGTCCTTTTACCTAACATATTGTCGGTAATTCTACCAACATTATCAGGATAAAACATGCGTACTGAAGAACACTTAGAAGATATACTAGAAGACGTTTCGTCCACTGGGGCTTTCTAACTAGGGCGAAACTTCCTAAGAAAATATGCTAAGCGTTGCATACTCAGATTCCTCAAAATAGTTACTGGTCAGCAGGGTTGTGTTACGGGCAGCAGATACAAACAGCTTGAACGATCAGGCCAGCAACAAGGAAGCCTGGTCTAGGGACGGTGACCTCCGCAAGCTACTCCAGGTACGAGTGTCTATATCATAGTTGGGTATCTTTCTTGATGTAATTAGTCCATCAACCTTGGAGAAATAGTTTTCTAGATTGTCAGTCCCTCAGCCTGGGGAAGAGTTTTATCTCCATAGTCTGGAACGATATCGTTCCAGACCACGAGGTGGTCAGTCCCCCCAGGCTGAGGGACTGACCACCTCAAATACTTATTTTCCAAGGTTGATGGACTGATTACATCATCCTGGTTTCACTTCTTTACCTGTTGCCTCTGTGTTTGAAGAAGCCTACTGTGTAGGCCAAACATTTCAACAAGATACCCAACTGTTGCACATGTGTCTTAATCATCAACTTATCCGTATTTTATACCATTTTCAACATAGTCTCTTTTTCCTGCTCCCTGATCTTTATCAGTGTTATGTGCGTGATGTTCTTGCATTCCCAAGTTCATCACTTCTTGCACGCATTTCCTCTCACCACTTCTTTCTTTCTCGCTGCTGTCTTCCGCTTCACTCTTACTACTGTGGATCAATTTATCTCTCGTTCCTGTCAGGTGTGTCTCGTGATGCCTGCGAAGATGCCACCTGGATCACCTCCTCCAACTCCAGGTATAACAACAAAGAAAAGAGGAGCACTATCACAGACCTACTGGCCCATGCTAGGCATGTCCCTACACCCAACCATTCTCACTCATAACAACAGATGAGTATTATATATACTAGACCCACTGATCCACGCTGGGCATGTCCCTGATGAAGAATCACACACATATGCAACATCTGGGTATCTTTATTTGTAGACGTTTCGCCCTCCAGTGGCTTTAACAATTCAATACAAGGAGATAATGTGAAGGAATATATACACAAGATGAGGTAATTAGTCCCTCAAGCTTGGAGCTGCTGAAGAGCACTGTAGTCTTGAAGGAAGTGAAGCACAGTCATGGAGCTTGGAGCTTATATACCGACGACAGGTGAAGGACGTGCAGTAGACGATAACATTGTCCCTACACCCAACCATTTTCTCTCATAAGAAGACAAGAAAAGAGGAACACTGCAGTAGGCCCATTGGTCCATGCTGAGCACATTCTTATCACATCCATCTATTCTCATAAGGAGAAAATAAGAATAAAGGAGAGCTGCAGTATGCCTATTGGTCCATGCTAGACACGTCCTTCTCGCACCTGGTCTGGAGGGATATCCTCAGGACCTTATTTATATCTTCCTTTGTTTCTGGCCATCTTCCACTCATACACTTCAATCATGTCTCCTCTCATTCCTCGTCTTACATACCCCACAGAACCTCATTCTTCGTCTTACCACCACAGAACTTCATTCTTAAACTTACCTCACAGAACCTCATTCTTCGTCATACCCCTCAGAACCCGAACAAGTGCCCGCGGAACCCCAGAGATCCACGTGAACACAATGAAAAACCTGTGGGCAGTCACAGCCTCCGTGTCCCTATTATTACTGTACTGTCAGGTAAGACCCTTGAGAGTGAGAGGGAAGAGTGAGAATAGAGAAGTGAGGGAGAGGAATGGTTTAAGTGAGGGAAAGAGCCGGGGGCTAGACTCAGCCGCATGGCGTTGGTTGGCCAAAATTAGAAGAGTGCTGCTTGCTGTGCTGACTTATATGGTTCATTTTGTAACGTGTCCAGGCTCGCTAGTAGGCAGCGCCAGGGCGTCATATGCCAGGATTGCTGCTTCTTGAATGATATGGTACGAGGGATGGAAAGGGATTTGGCACTGATGGCATAAAAAGGGCGTCTTTAAGAGGCACATCTAGGATCTTTCCTTAATTTATGGTATAACTTAACACAGTTGTGTTGTAGAGGTCTGAGCACAACTCACACCTCTACAACACAATTGTCCTCAAAGATTTGTTAAGTTATACCATGAATTAAGGAAAGATCCTAGACTTCACCTTGTTCTAACAAGGAGTCAGCTGGCTGTTTAAATTTGGTACCAATTCCTTCAGAATTTCCAGGTGTAAATCATGATGAATCTTTCTTAACTTCGTTCCAGGAAGTACAGTTCCAGGGACTTTAAACATTCTCAATAATTTTGGTGCTTGACTAAATTTATGCGAGTAGCGAAGATTCTCTCTACACTCCTCGGATCTGATTGCCAAGCTTGAAGGGGACTCTTGGTTTTGAAGCTTCTAGTTATCTATCTCGACATAATCCTTGCGGTTATACAACACTATTATGATCCTTGAATTCAAGATCTTCTGACATTATCACTCTTAAGTTCCTCACAAAATTTTGGTTTGGTGTGGTTTGAGCTCCCTTTATATTTCGTTTTCTAATTTTTTTGATAAGTGTCCCCATTAAGCATTATTTTGTTTATACCAGCCTGGAGATCTGCTGCCTTCAGTGGACACCGCTCTTATAACAATTGTAGTAACATCATCAAAGGACGATACAGTGCTATGATTTATTCCATGTTTATGATTTAGAAAGACACTAGGACATGTTTCTTAGAAAACGTTTCGCTCCTGGGACCCTGATCACATCTAACATACAGACGTTGAAGGACAGTATATATAGGCGGAGTGGGGTGTGAGTGACGCATGGTGACGTTCAGGTCACCATGTGTGTAGGGGAGGGTAGTGTGGGGTAGGGGAGTGGGTAGGGCGTGCCCAGTGTTTTCCACTAATCACATTAGGCCAGTGACAAGCGCACTTCATAGAAATAATTGATGACCACTGGGATCCCACCACCACCACCCACTACTTTTGCTGCTAACGTTGCTCTACTGCTCTTACTGCTGTTGCTGTTACTACTGCTGTCCCTGTTGCAATTACGTCTGTACGTGTTGCAGTTACGTCTGTAGCTGCTACTACTGCTGTCCATGTTGCTGTTACTGTAGTTTCTACTACTGCTGTTCCTGTTACGGCTGTAGCTGCTTTTACTGCTGTTCCTGTTACTGCTGTACCTGGTAACGCTGTTCTATTACACACTACTACCACTACTGATGCCTATGCTGCCTCTAATACTAATGCTGTTCATATTGTTGCAGTAGCTGCTGCTTGTTACTGCTCCTTTTGCTGTTGTTACTACTACTGTTTCTGTTCCCAATTATGATACTTCTGCTTGTTATTGTTGTTTTTGCTTTAGCTGTTTCTATTGTTACAATTGCTGTCTTGCCTAACGCTAATCTTTCTCCATTACACTATTAATATATCTTCCAGCCTGTATTCTACGCGCCCCTGCAACGTCTTCCAGATCTTCCACTCCATTCTCAGGCTTCAGCTTCATATCGTTCCAGACCATGGAGCTGAACGCTTCTCCAGGCTGAGGGACTCACCACCTCAAACACTATTTATCCAAGCTTGATGGACTGATTACATCATCTTCATCTCACTACTAAACCTGCTGCCTCTCTATCTGACTGAAGAAGCCTGCTGTATAGGTGAAACGTTTCAACACTAAAGATACCCATTATTATTATAATCAAATAGAAGCGCTAAACCACAGGGGTTATACAGCTAAAGATACCCAACTGTTGCACATGTGTCTTAATCATCAAGGTCAAACAGTGGAGGCTCTAAGATGGCAACACTGGCTCAAGCTATTATTATTATAAAGCACTAAACCTTTATGAGACACAGATCACTGTGGCCACGAGTACTACAAGGACAGTACACTGACAACTCAATAAGTGTAAGGGGACCAAGGCTTTTCAACGTTTTCCCTTCCTGGATAAAAGGAATTATCAACTCATCCCCAGCTGTCTTCAAGACGGAACTTCATAAGGTTAAGTCAGTTCCTGATCAGCTAGGCTGTGGTGCATACAGCGGACAACGTACGGCCAGCATTAACAGCCTGATTGATCAGACCAGCCCCTGGAGGACTGGTCTGGGACCGGGCCGTGGGGGCAATGACCCCCGAAATCGATTCTTGATACAGAACATTTTACAAGTGGTTAAAACAGCAGGCAGCAGACACAGCTTACAAGTGGTTAAAACAGCAGGCAGCAGACACAGCTTACAAGTGGTTAAAACAGCAGGCAGCAGACACAGCTTACAAGTGGTTAAAACAGCAGGCAGCAGACACAGCTTACAAGTGGTTAAAACAAGGCAGCAGACACAGCTTACAAGTGATTAAAACAAGGCAGCAGACACAGCTTACAAGTGATTAAAACAAGGCAGCAGACACAGCTTACAAGTGATTAAAACAAGGCAGCAGACACAGCTTACAAGTGATTAAAACAAGGCAGCAGACACAGCTTACAAGTGGTTAAAACAGCAGGCAGCAGACACAGCTTACAAGTGGTTAAAACAGCAGGCAGCAGACACAGCTTACAAGTGATTAAAACAAGGCAGCAGACACAGCTTACAAGTGATTAAAACAAGGCAGCAGACACAGCTTACAAGTGATTAAAACAAGGCAGCAGACACAGCTTACAAGTGATTAAAACAAGGCAGCAGACACAGCTTACAAGTGGTTAAAACAGCAGGCAGCAGACACAGCTTACAAGTGGTTAAAACAAGGCAGCAGACACAGCTTACAAGTGATTAAAACAAGGCAGCAGACACAGCTTACAAGTGGTTAAAACAGCAGGCAGCAGACACAGCTTACAAGTGGTTAAAACAAGGCAGCAGACACAGCTTACAAGTGGTTAAAACAGCAGGCAGCAGACACAGCTTACAAGTGGTTAAAACAGCAGGCAGCAGACACAGCTTACAAGTGGTTAAAACAGCAGGCAGCAGACACAGCTTACAAGTGGTTAAAACAGCAGGCAGCAGACACAGCTTACAAGTGATTAAAACAGCAGGCAGCAGACACAGCTTACAAGTGATTAAAACAGCAGGCAGCAGACACACCCAGGAGCAACACAAGCAACTTTAAACACCAATAATTAATTTTTCTAAGATAAGAACGAAGGAACACTGGTCCTACTATGGCCCATAGTAGGTACGTCCTTCTCAATCCCAACCCTTCCCTGAAGGATATTTTAGGGGTCAACGCCCCCATACTCGACCCGGCCCCAGGATGAAGGCCTTATCAACCAGGCTGTTACTGCTGGTGGTACGCAGTCCAAAGTGTCCACCAAAGCCCAGCTGATTTTTGGAAGCTCTCCAGCTCCCTCGTGAAGACAGCTAGAAGTGTTGCTAATTCCCCTCATGCATGAAGGGAGGCTGCTGAAAAATGTTCACTTTACACTTATTGAATTATGCAATAAGATGTGAATGAATGGTTCAGAGAACCGACGAGTTGGTAAATTAGACACATATGCAACACTTGGGTATCTTTATTGATACAGGGATTTCTTCGCTTGCCTATTCCTTGGGCACGACCTACTTCCACATTGAACAAATGTGACACCTCCTACAACTGCTGCACCTCTCCTGTCTACAGTATATAAACTCCCTCTGCTCATATGCTGTTATTCTATTCAAGATTGATGGACTGACAACATCGTCTCAAGATTGAGGGCCTGACAACCTCACACTCCTCCTGTTCTTCACGATTCTCCTTTGTATGGACTGATGAAGCCACTGTGTGGCGAAACGTTTCCTCAATAAAGATACCCAAGTGTTGCATATGTGTCTAATTTACCTATGCAATAAGATCACAGTAAACAGGTGTTATCACATTATTATTATAATCAAAAGAAGCGCTAAACCACAAGGGTTATACAGCTGGTGTTATCACAACATGCACAATAACCACTGTGTAAAAATAAGTGAAATTCCAAGCGATTTCGTGATTTCTCACATAATCACGGAACTAAAGCGCTTGGAATTTCACTATTTTTTTCACCGTGGACATTCTGCTTATTGAATTATACACAAATAACTTGTACATAACAATGTGACTTGTAAATGGTCCAAGACGGAGCGAAACGTCGTGGTAAGTTTCCCTCTCCTGTGTGCCAGTTATTTGTGTATTGTTCCAGTCACTGTATTGTCACTTTTTGTTCTTTACTGAATTATATTTCAGTGTCCTTACTGCACCTTTGCTTTTAATTTAGGGTATTTTGCATTCTGGAAAGCCTCTTGATTTGTGTACATTTGGCGCCAGTCCCGCTAGAATTTTTCAAATGTAAATTATAATGTATCTTTTTCATCTGCATTCCAAGGAGTACAGCTCAAGGAACTTCAAAGATTCCCAGTACTTAAAGTGATTGAGTGAATATATAAGTGCAGTGATGTGGAGTTTCTCCTGTTAGTATACAAGAGTATTCCAGCCTGGAGACGACACATTCCCTGAAGATAAGTGTAAACGAACCAAGACTTTGGTAACTCACTTTACATGAGGAAAATTATCAACACAGTGGGCGGGGCTAGTGTAGTGATGGGCGAGGCTAGTGTAGTGATGGGCGAGGCTAGTGTAGTGCTGGGCGGGGCTAGTGTAGTGATGGGCGAGGCTAGTGTAGTGATGGGCGAGGCTAGTGTAGTGATGGGCGAGGCTAGTGTAGTGCTGGGCAGGGCTAGTGTAGTGATGGGCGAGGCTAGTGTAGTGCTGGGCAGGGCTAGTGTAGTGATGGGCGAGGCTAGTGTAGTGCTGGGCAGGGCTAGTGTAGTGATGGGCGAGGCTAGTGTAGTGCTGGGCAGGGCTAGTGTAGTGCTGGGCGGGGCTAGTGTAGTGATGGACGAGGCTAGTGTAGTGCTGGGCAGGGATAGTGTAGTGATGGGCAGGGCTAGTGTAGTGATGGGCGGGGCTAGTGTAGTGCTGGGCAGGGATAGTGTAGTGCTGGGCAGGGCTAGTGTAGTGATGGGCGAGGCTAGTGTAGTGCTGGGCAGGGCTAGTGTAGTGATGGGCAGGGCTAGTGTAGTGATGAACGAGGCTAGTGTAGTGCTGGGCAGGGCTAGTGTAGTGATGGGCAGGGCTAGTGTAGTGATGGGCGGGGCTAGTGTAGTGCTGGGCAGGGCTAGTGTAGTGATGGGCGGGGCTAGTGTAGTGCTGGGCAGGGCTAGTGTAGTGATGGGCAGGGCTAGTGTAGTGATGGGCGAGGCTAGTGTAGTGCTGGGCAGGGCTAGTGTAGTGATGGGCGAGGCTAGTGTAGTGCTGGGCAGGGCTAGTGTAGTGATGGGCAGGGCTAGTGTAGTGATGGGCGGGGCTAGTGTATTGGTGGGCGGGGCTAGTGTAGTGCTGGGCAGGGTAGTGTAGTGATGGGCGAGGCTAGTGTAGTGCTGGGCAGGGCTAGTGTAGTGATGGGCGGGGCTAGTGTATTGGTGGGCGGGGCTAGTGTATTGGTGGGCAGGGTTAGTGTAGTGGTTGTCGGGGCTAGTGCAGTGGTGGGCGGGGCTCGTGTAGTGGTGGGAAGGGCTAGTGTAATGGTGGGAAGGACTAGTGTAGTGGTGAACGGGGCTGTTGTAGAGGGGGAGGGGCCAGTGTAACGGTGGGCGGGGCTAATGTAGTGATGGGCGGGGCTAGTGTAACAATGGGCGGGGCTAATATAGTGGTGGGTGTGACTAGTATAGTGGTGGGCGGGGCTAGTATAATGGTAGGCGGGGCTAGTGTAGTAGTAGGCGTGGCTAGTGTAGAGGAGAGTGGGGCTAGTATAGTAGTGGGCAGTGCTAATGTAGTGGTGGGTGGGGCTGGTGAAGTGATGGGCGTGACTAGTGTAGTGGTGGGTGGGGCTAGCGTAGTAATGGGCGTGGCTAGAGTAGTGAAGGGCGGGGCTCGTATAGTGGTGGGAAGTGATAGTGTAGTGGTGGGCGGGGCTAGTGTAGCGGTGGACGGGCTAGTGTAGTGGGGGGCGTGGTTAATGTAGTGGTGGCGGGGCTAGTGTAGTGGTAGGCAGGGCTAGTGAAGTGGTGGGCAGGGCTAGTGTAGTGGAGGACAGATCTAGTGCAATGGAGGGCGTGGCTAGTGTAGTGGTGGGCTGGTCTAGTGTAGTGGTGGGGTGGCTAGTGTAGTGGAGGGCGTGGTTAGTGTAGTGGTGGACGGGGCTAGTGTAGTGGTGGGCAGGGCTAGTGTAGTGGTGGGCAGGGCTAGTGTAGTGGTGGGCAGGGCTAGTGTAGTGGTGGGCAGGGCTAGTGTAGTGGTGGACGGGGCTAGTTTAGTGGTGGGCGTGGCTAGTTTTATGGAGAGCCTGGCTAGTGTAGTTTAGGGCGTGGCTAGTGTAGTGGAGGGCGTGGTTAGTGTAGTTTAGGGCGTGGCTAGTAGTCGAGGGCGTAGCTAGTGTAGTGGAGAGCGTGGCTAGTGTAGTGTAGAGCGTGGCTAGTGTAGTGGAGGGCGTGGCTAGTGTAGTGGAGAGTGTGGATAGTGTAGTGGAGGGCGTGGCTAGTGTATTGGAGGGCGTGGCTAGTGTAGTAGAGAGCGTGGCTAGTGTAATGGAGGGCGTGGCTAGTGTAGTAGAGGGCATGGCTAGTGTAGTGGAGGGCGTGGTAGTGTAGTGGGTGTGGCTAGTGTAGTGGAGGGCGTGGCTAGTGTAATGGAAAGCGTAGCTAGTGTAGTGGAGGGCGTGGCTAATGTAGTGGAGGGCGTGGCTAGTGTAGTGGAGGGCGTGGCTAGTGAAGTGGAGGGCGTGGCTAATGTACTGGAGGGCGTGGCTAGTGTAGTGGAGGGCGTGGCTAGTGTAGTGAAGGGCGTGGCTAGTGTAGTGAAGGCGTGGCTAGTGTAGTGAAGGCGTGGCTAGTGTAGTGAAGGGCTTGGCTAGTGTAGTGAAGGGCGTGGCTAGTGTAGTGAAGGGCGTGGCTAGTGTAGTGAAGGGCTTAGGCTAGTGTAGTGAAGGGCGTGGCTAGTGTAGTGAAGGGCTTGGCTAGTGTAGTGAAGGGCGTGGCTAGTGTAGTGAAGGGCGTGGCTAGTGTAGTGAAGGGCGTGGCTAGTGTAGTGGAGAGCGTGGCTAGTGTAGTGGAGGGCGTGGCTAGTGTGGTGGTGGGCGTGGCTAGTGTGGTGGAGGGCGTGGCTAGTGTGGTGGTGGTATTGGAACTGCTGGAAGTTCTATATGATGGTTCATATACAAGAATAATAGTGAAGTTTAGGTTTTTCAATAAAAATTGAGACACTTATGCAACATATGGGAATCTTTATTAAGGAAACGTTTCCTTAATAAAGATTCCCATATGTTGCATAAGTGTTTCAATCTTTAACTTGTCGGTTTTCAAAACCATTTATCACACAGGTTTTTCAATGTTCACAAGTCAAAACTTGGGAATACATTATTTGTAGTGTTAAGTAACTCACTGCTACTTAATGACTTTTAACATACACACCATTACTCCCTTGTTACCTGTTTTACTGTAGCATATTAAGTTGATTGTTCCCTGGTATTATATCTGGTTGTTGAAGTTGATTGTTCCCTGGTATTATATCTGGTTGTTAAACTTGATTGTTCCCTGGTATTATATTTGGTTGTTAAAGTTTATTGTTCCCTGGTATTATATCTGGTCTTAAAGTTGATTGTTCCCTAGTATTATATCTGGTTGTTAAAGTCGATTGTTTCCTGGTATTATATCTGGCCTTAAAGTTTATTGTTCCCTAGTATTATATCTCGTTGTTAGTGTTTAATATGGGTTTCTGTGAGTACTGTAAACATTGCCTTAGACTTAGTAAGTAGTCCACTAATAACCACTATTTTGTTATTTGTAAGTGTTCCTCATGTGACTCCATCTCCAAATTCGGCATCTCACTTCTGGCTCCCGTATAGCAAGCTTCATGCCTCGGCTTCACACTGATACAAGCTATGGAGCTTCATGCCTCGGCTTCACACTGATACAAGCTATGGAGCTTCATGCCTCGGCTTCACACTGATACAAGCTATGGAGCTTCATGCCTCGGCTTCACACTGATACAAGCTATGGAGCTTCATGCCTCGGCTTCACACTGATGCAAGCTATGGAGCTTCATGCCTCGGCTTCACACTGATACAAGCTATGGAGCTTCATGCCTCGGCTTCACACTGATACAAGCTATGGAGCTTCATGCCTCGGCTTCACACTGATACAAGCTATGGAGCTTCATGCCTCGGCTTCACACTGATGCAAGCTATGGAGCTTCATGCCTCGGCTTCACACTGATGCAAGCTATGGAGCTGAACACTTTCAAGGCTGAGGGACTGACCACCTTAAAATTATATTTTCAAGGCTGAGTGACTGACCACCTTAAAATTATATTTTCAAGGCTGAGGGACTGACCACCTTAAAATTATATTTTCAAGGCTGAGGGACTGACCACCTTAAAATTATATTTTAAAGGCTGAGTGACTGACCACCTTAAAATTATATTTTCAAGGCTGAGGGACTGACCACCTTAAAATTATATTTTCAAGGACTGACCACCTTAAAATTATATTTTCAAGGCTGAGGGACTGACCACCTTAAAATTATATTTTCAAGGCTGAGGGACTGACCACCTTAAAATTATATTTTCAAGGCTGAGGGAATGAGTACCTCACATTTATCTCTCCACTGCTTGTGCTATCTCCAATATTTGTTACCTCTCTGTATTCGACTGAAGAAGCTTACTAAGCAGGCGAAACGTTTCGACTGGTGCACATGTGTTTTACTCATCAACCAGTTAGGGGAGTATTGATAATTCCCCTTAATGTATAAGGGTGTTGAAGAGTTTTGGTCCCTCTACACTTATCTCTTAATGTACTCATGGCACCCTTTACTTTTCGTAAACTTACAAATATTTTCTTTACTTTTGCTTAGGCTAAATAAACCTAAAAAGTATATTTAATCACAGATAAGCAAATTAAAAAAGTTTGTGACAAGGCTGTCAATGTGGTGGTGGGTCAGCACCAAGAAACCTTCAGATGTGCATGAATATCCCGGTTCATATACATGAATTAAACACACGTCCTACATCTGGGTATCTTTATTTGTAGACGTTTCGCCCTCCAGTGACTTTATCAATACAGGGACATAACGTGAAGACTGTAGAACTATATACAAAAGATGAGGTAATCAGTCCCTCAGTCTTGGAGCTGGAGAAGAGCAGCGTAGTCTTGAAGACTCTGAAGTAGAGACAGTAAGACTGTCGCTTATATACTGGCGTGAGGTGAGGGAGGTGCAGCAGTCGAAGGTATTGTCACTGGTAGGCGGGATTACCCAGTGTAAGTAGATGATACCCGAGGGATGGTCCAGGAGTGTTCCAAGTCTTCAAGACTACGGTGTTCTCCACCATCATGGATGGTCCAGGAGTGTTCCAGTCTTCAAGACTACGGTGTTCTTCACCATCATGGATGGTCCAGGAGTGTTCCAGTCTTCAAGACTACGGTGTTCTCCACCATCATGGATGGTCCAGGAGTGTTCCAGTCTTCAAGACTACGGTGTTCTTCACCATCAGGGATGGTCCAGGAGTGTTCAGTCTTCAAGACTACGGTGTTCTTCACCATCATGGATGGTCCAGGAGTGTTCCAGTCTTCAAGACTACGGTGTTCTCCACCATCATGGATGGTCCAGGAGTGTTCCAGTCTTCAAGACTACGGTGTTCTTCACCATCATGGATGGTCCAGGAGTGTTCCAGTCTTCAAGACTACGGTGTTCTTCACCATCATGGATGGTCCAGGAGTGTTCCAGTCTTCAAGACTACGGTGTTCTTCACCATCAGGGATGGTCCAGGAGTGTTCCAGTCTTCAAGACTACGGTGTTCTTCACCATCATGGATGGTCCAGGAGTGTTCGTCTTCAAGACTACGGTGTTCTTCACCATCATGGATGGTCCAGGAGTGTTCCAGTCTTCAAGACTACGGTGTTCTTCACCATCAGGGATGGTCCAGGAGTGTTCGTCTTCAAGACTACGGTGTTCTTCACCATCAGGGATGGTATAGGAGTGTTCCAGTCTTCAAGACTACGGTGTTCTTCACCATCATGGATGGTCCAGGAGTGTTCCAGTCTTCAAGACTACGGTGTTCTTCACCATCATGGATGGTCCAGGAGTGTTCCAGTCTTCAAGACTACGGTGTCCTTCACCATCATGGATGGTCCAGGAGTGTTCCAGTCTTCAAGACTACGGTGTTCTTCACCATCATGGATGGTCCAGGAGTGTTCCAGTCTTCAAGACTACGGTGTTCTTCACCATCATGGATGGTCCAGGAGTGTTCCAGTCTTCAAGACTACGGTGTTCTTCACCACCAGGGATGGTCCAGGAGTGTTCCAGTCTTCAAGACTACGGTGTTCTTCACCACCAGGGATGGTCCAGGAGTGTTCCAGTCTTCAAGACTACGGTGTTCTTCACCATCAGGGATGGTCCAGGAGTGTTCCAGTCTTCAAGACTACGGTGTTCTTCACAACCAGGGATGGTCCAGGAGTGTTCCAGTCTTCAAGACTACGGTGTTCTTCACCACCAGGGATGGTCCAGTCTTCAAGACTACGGTGTTCTTCACCATCATGGATGATCCAGGAGTGTTCCAGTCTTCAAGACTACGGTGTTCTTCACCATCGTGGATGGTCCAGGAGTGTTCCAGTCTTCAAGACTACGGTGTTCTTCACCATCAGGAATGGTCCAGGAGTGTTCCAGTCTTCAAGACTACAGTGTTCTTCACCATCAGGGATGGTCCAGGAGTGTTCCGGTCTTCAAGACTACGGTGTTCTTCACCATCAGGGATGGTCCAGGAGTGTTCCAGGCTTCAAGACTACGGTGTTCTCCACCATCAGGGATGGTCCAGGAGTGTTCCAGTCTTCAAGACTACGGTGTTCTGCACCATCATGGATGGTTCAGGAGTGTTCCAGTCTTCAAGACTACGGTGTTCTGCACCATCATGGATGGTCCAGGAGTGTTCCAGTCTTCAAGACTACGGTGTTCTCCACCATCATGGATGATCCAGGAGTGTTCCAGTCTTCAAGACTACGGTGTTCTTCACCATCATGGATGGTCCAGGAGTGTTCCAGTCTTCAAGACTACGGTATTCTTCACCATCATGGATGGTCCAGGAGTGTTCCAGTCTTCAAGACTACGGTGTTCTGCACCATCATGGATGGTCCAGGAGTGTTCCAGTCTTCAAGACTACGGTGTTCTTCACCATCAGGGATGGTCCAGGAGTGTTCCAGTCTTCAAGACTACGGTGTTCTCCACCATCAGGGATGGTCCAGGAGTGTTCCAGTCTTCAAGACTACGGTGTTCTTCACCATCATGGATGGTCCAGAAGTGTTCCAGTCTTCAAGACTACGGTGTTCTCCACCATCATGGATGGTCCAGTGTTCCAGTCTTCAAGACCACGGTGTTCTTCACCATCAGGGATGGTCCAGGAGTGTTCCAGTCTTCAAGACTACGGTGTTCTCCACCATCAGGGATGGTCCAGGAGTGTTCCAGTCTTCAAGACTACGGTGTTCTTCACCATCAGGGATGGTCCAGGAGTGTTCCAGTCTTCAAGACTACGGTGTTCTCCACCATCAGGGATGGTCCAGGAGTGTTCCAGTCTTCAAGACTACGGTGTTCTTCACCATCAGGGATGGTCCAGGAGTGTTCCAGTCTTCAAGACTACGGTGTTCTTCACCATCAACAAGACTGACGGACTGATTACTTCATCTTTTGTAAATAATTCCACATCTTCACATTACGTCCTTGTACTGATAAAGTCACTGGAGGGCGAAACGTCTACAAATAAAGATACCCAGATGTTGCACAGCACTTGAAAACAAGGAATATCCGCTAGGACTCTTTATTGACCTAAGGAAAGCTTTTGATACAGTAGATCACGGCACCCTACTCCAAAAACTTGACCATTACGGTATAAGAGGCCACGCTCTTGTCTAATTCTTCACCACTGGTGCTGCCTGAGCCAGTAGTACATGACCCATCAAAGGTGAAGGTCTCATTTGAGCTTCATTCTGAAGTAACAAAAAAGGCACAATACAGTGACTTGAACAATACACACACAACCCGCACATACAAAAAGAGAGGAGCTTACGACGACGTTTCGGTCCGACTTGGACCATTTACAGTCACACTAACGAAACGTCGTCCTAAGCTCCTCTCTTTTTATATGTGCGGGTTGTGTGTGTATTCATTCTGAAGCTTTCGTCCCTTCCCTTGGATCAAAATCACCTCCCATTCCCCAGGTACTGTATGACCTCATGGGTATGGCGCGTCCCATAATTTTAATGCCAGCCCACAAAACACAGCCATACTGAGTCCATAAATAAGACTGAGGCACCCATTCGGGTTTAGCAGCTTCTGGTCAATATAATAATGTTTGTGCTACATGTGTTCTCTGTATGTTGTCACTGGTGATGGCTCATCTAGTGAAGTAACACTTATAATAATATTATTATTATTATTTCGAGTAGCTAAACCCGCAGGTGAACAGCGCCTGAGAGAATGAAAGGTATTCAGGTTCGATCCCAAAAAACAGGGAGGTCTAAGTCCGGACATCAAGAGCCCCTCAGCAGCATCAAGGAACCTCCCTTGAGTGTTGTATACAAGTATTGTGGGTGTTTATTTTAAACTCTACCCTGGTATGATGTAATGATGGTAGGCCCTGTGTGGGGGGCGGATGGGGGTGGTAGGCGGTTAGGGCGGTGTTGATAGGCACTTAGGGTGGTGGTGAGACTTCACCTTGATCATTACTAACAACTCCTTTTAAGGCAGGCAAAATTGCTGATCTGGTACAGAGAACCTTCACTGCTCGTATAAATTCAGACAAGCACCTAAATTATTGGGAACGTTTGAAGTCTTTGATCTGTACTCCCTGCATTATTGTATTTATGAGAGGCACTAAACTCATAGGGATCATTATTTACGGAACGCAAGCGAGAAAAACGCATCGTAATTTACACCGGAAAAATATGGAGGGATGAGTCCCCAACCTGAACACTGAAATCACTCCCTACGAAAGAGGCTCGGCAGGCAGTGCAAAATACCACCAATAAAAAGCAGGGGCTCAGTGGGCACAGTAAGAGATAACTCAATAAGTTATGTTGAAAATGGTATAAAATACCGACAAGTTGATGATTAAGACACATGGGCAACACTTGGGTATCTTTATTGGTGAAACGTTTCGCCTACACTGTAGACTTCTTCAGTCAAATGCAGAGGCAACAGGTGTCGTAGTAGTGAAAAGATGTATACACAAATAAGCCACACACAGGAGAGAGAAGCTTTACTACGACGTTTCGGTCCGACTTGGACCATTTACAAGTCACAATAACACAAAAGAGAGGAGCCAGTATATATAGGCCAGCTTAACACTACTACTACATCTGTTGCCTCTGTATGTGACTGAAGAAGCCTGTGTACGCGAAACGTTTCATTAACTCAATAAGTGTACACTGACGAAGACTTTTATATCCTCACTATAGATCCAGGGAAAAAAAGTCACAGGAAAAAAAATAAGACAAACTAACTTAACACTGAATATACATTTAATGGCAGTCTATTATATAAGATGTTTTCAATCTCTACATGTCATGTATTGTCAATAAATAACTGACTCAAATGTTTTTGTTTCATTGCCTTACTTTGCTTAAGAAATGGAATAAAACGTGATGGTTTTTTTACATATGTGTGATGTATAAATTGTGCTAGCAACGTGTATAAGTCATGTACTGTCAGTTAATAAGTGATTTAAAATCCTTTTTTTTTTACTTTATTTATGGTATTTAAATAAACTGTGACTCTTTTTTCCAGTGACTTTTTTCCTAGCCAAAATTGTGACCTTTTTTCCCGGACACCTCTCAGTATATACATAAGGGAAACTAGCAACACAGTCCTAGCTGTCTTAAAGTGGGAACTTAAGGTCCTCAAATTAGTACTTGATCAGCTAGGCTGTTAGTGCATATGTTGAATTACGCGAGGCTAACACTAGCCACATCAACCAGGCTGTGATGGCTATGTGGGGCAGCGGGCCACCAGCAGCAACAGCCTGGTTGACCAGGCAAACGCCAGACGAACCTGGCCCATGGTTGGGCTCCGGGAGTAAGAAAACTCTCAGAACTCATCAAAGGTATATAGCCAGGTAATGGTAGAATTACCGACAATATATTAAGTAAAAGGAAACATGTGCAATTAATATGACATTTTATAGTGGCAACGTTTCGTTCTCCAGGAGCGAAACGTTGCCATAATAAAATGTATATCAATACTATTTATATGTCAGGTAACTTGACAAAGCTCCTGGAGAGCGAAACGTCGCCACAATAAAATGTCACATTAGTGGCACCTAACTAGGAGCCTGGTTGACCAGTCACTCCTGAAATCGTCCTCAGGTAGCCTTCAGGATACCAATGAACAGGTAATGTGGTCAGAAAAGTGGCAGTTGCAATTCAATGTGGAAAAAAAATCCTATATAACTTTTGAGAATGAGACAAACCCTCACACTTACACACTAGGTGATGTAAATCATAATCATAATTTTTAAAGGGGTGGATGGGTAAGCCAGCGGAAGACCTCGGTCAGATGACCAAAAGCTACAGATGCGGATCATCATAAGACTAAGGAACGCGTCAGAAAACACTTAGTCCTGTTTCCTAACAAACCTTACTTAACCTAGGTGATGTAATTTGATCATCACAAAAGGTTAAAGCAAAGTGGGAGTCACGGTAAGCAGAAATCTGACGCCAATACTGCAGTGACCACACGTGCGTAACAAGGCTAACAGACTACTTGCATTTATATTAAGAAGTATTAGGTATCAGAGGTCCCAATGCTATTCCACAGATACATACATTTTAACCAAGGCCTCTTCAAGCAGATCAGATCCGCTCTTCATACTATAAAAATGATATAAATGGATTATAGAACATAAAAGAGGGATGACGACGCTAATCAGCTGTATAAAAAATCTTTCCCATGAAGATTATTATTATAATCAAATAGAAGCGCTAAACCACAGGGTTTCCCATGAAGAAAGACCGAGATCCCTGAATCTGCACTCTTTAATAAGACGTACAAGGAGAGTTAATGTGACTGAAGTATACACGTTTAACACAGGTATAGAGTTAATGTGACTGAAGTATACACGTTTAACACAGGTATAAACAGAGTTAATGTGACTGAAGTATACACATTTAACACAGGAATAGAGTTAATGAGATCGAAATATACAAGTTTAAAACAGGTATAAACAGTTAATGTGACTGAAGTATACAAGTTTAGGACAGGTAAATGTCGTGTCAGTATACATATATACACTTGTTTAGTGTATCTTTATAAAGCTGGTCCCTTTGCGTGTGACGTCACGGTACCCGCTGACGTCAGAGGCTCAGCGCATGTGCACAGCCTATCATAGGCAGACTGCCTCACTAACGTTAGACCTACAGGCGAGACAGAAGGTGTGCTGGACTCTCCTCTAATTACTGTAAATATACCGTAACCATCCAACAAGGAGTATCTTTGACCTCCTATATATCTCTCCCAAGACCCACACGACAAGTGGTGAGCAGCGGTGTGCCGTAATTTTTATCGATTACGATGTTATAGAGAGATAGACTTCAAGCAAGCAAACAGCCTCCAGACCGACCACGTTACCAGCTCCTACATCAAAGAAGTCTACATATCTACAGTATCTCCTGGTCAGCTAAGTGCCTTACTTGTTAATTTTGCTGAAACCTACGAGGGGTTGACCCGGGTTTTGCAAATTCTGTACGAGTAAGCCAGTGAGGGGAGAGTCCCATTCAAGCCAGTAAAGCCACCACCAGCTACGTCAGCCTAGGCTTAAGCCAGCTTCTACCTTGCTGTGCTAGTTTGTCACAAGATTCCAAGCCAGTCAATCTGTGTGAAAATATACTAAGCCAGCAAGCCACTCTGCTGTCTGAGAAGTAAGCCACGTGAGTCCAAGCATTTATACCACCTTGTACTCCAGTGTATTGCTGTTCTGTGTACATTATTATTATTATAATCAAATAGAAGCGCTAAACCACAGGGGTTATACAGCGCTGCAGGTTATTGTAGGATGCAGGGAGAGTGGGTTGTAAGAGGGAGATGGATGATTAGTAGGGTATGGAGTGCAGCATGACGGTGGATAGTGTAGGGATAGAAGGTAGCAAGAGATCGAGGTAGAAGGGACTGAGGGAGGTGCTAGAGGTGTAATCTTCAGAGTTTGTGTAGTAAGTCAGTTTCTGTCAAAAAGTCAACAAGAGAGTCAGGATTAAAGGAGGGTCCATCTGCAAGAAGGGAAGGTAAAGAAAGGCCGCAGAGCGAAGACGTCGTTGGAGGTAAATTCTGCGTGCTCGTTGATAGAGTGGGCAGTCCAGCAGAATATGTCGAACAGACACTGGAACCTGACAATGCTCACAGAGAGGGGCAGGGAGCCTCTCCATGAGATACCCGTGAGTAAGACGAGTGTGGCCGATGCGAAGACGGGAGAGTGTAGTCTCCCAACCTCGACATTGGTGACAAGAAGAAGGCCAGAAACCTATAATCGGTTTAATAGAATGAAGTTTGTTATTCAGCAGGTCAGACCAGCGTTGTTGCCAACGGGTGCGAAGGTGGGTAGCAATGACCGCAAAATAGTCTGTGAAAGGAACACTCTATATGAAACTGG
>WNWK01005937.1:0-32500 GCA_009830355.1 Cherax destructor
GATGTATAGTGTAAATATTGTGCAGAGAATTCGGAGTGTGGAAATTAGGAGGAGGTGTGGAGTTACTAAAAGTATTAGTCAGAGGGCTGAAGAGGGGTGGTTGAGGTAGTTTGGTCATTTAGAGAGAATGGATCAAAGTAGAATGACTTGGATAGCGTATAAATCTTTAGGGGAAGGAAGGAGGGGTAGCGGTCATCCTCAAAAAGGTTGGAGTGAGGGGGTAAAGGAGGTTTTGTGGGCGAGGGGCTTGGACTTCCAGCAAGCATGTGTGAGCGTGTTAGATAGGAGTGAATGGAGACAAATGGTTTTTGGGACATGACAAGCTGTTGGAGTGTGAACAGGGTAATATTTAGTGAAGGGATTCAGGGAAACCGGTTATTGATTTAGCCGACTTGAGTTCTGGAAATGGGAAGTACAATGCCTGTACTTTAAAGGAGGGGTCTGGGATAGTGACAGTTTGAAGGGACTATTCTAAACTGTCGTATCTTAGCTCCTCTGCAAAGACTCATTATGTATGAGTGAGGTGAAAGTGTTGAATGATGATGAAAGTATTTTCTTTTTGGGGATTTTCTTTCTTTTGGGGTCACCCTGCCTAGGTGGGAGATGGCTGACTGTTGAAAAAAAAAAAAAAAGTTATATCTCAAGAGAAACTTTCATTTTTTTTTTTTTTTGGGGGGGTGCCCATCTTTCTTCGGTGGGATACGGCCGGTTTATTGAAAGAAGGTAGTTACCATATCTTGCCGAATGGAGGGTTGAAACTCATGGCATGCCAATCCTAAAACTAGTAGCCCGAAATGATACAATGTATAATGCACTGGCCTGCTACTTTTAGGATTTGGTTGCAATGCTTTTGAACCCTCTGTTCAATGAATTGGCTATTGTGTAATTGAAATGAGAGTAGCTGTGACCTCATGCTCTTCCTGTTGGTGGCAGGAATTATTCCTTATTATGTTCCTTTCATTTTACAGTTGTGTGTGTAGTTATCATGTCTGTGTTTTTTTCTATCTATGCATGACACCATGTTTAATGCTCCTGACTCCAGATTTACACCATTAAGAAACAAGAAGAGAATATGCAAATTAGAGAGAGAATGCATGCTCTACAAGCAAATGCAAAGAAACCGTGAACTTCTTAAAATTCTAACTTTATCGAACAAAAGGAAATGCTGGTTGGAGAGACAGAAAACATTAAGGTTAAACCTAATGCATCACACACAGTCCATGAGAGAGGAAGAAAAACTATTGACGAGAGTGATAGAAACCCCAAATACTTTTATCTTATACTATGTGAAAAATGGCAAAAACCATGTGGTGTATTGGACCCTTTCTTGAAAGGGAGGGAACTCAGTCTGGTGACATTCATGAAATGACTGTTTGGGGAGCCATTAACCAGACTAATTAACCCTTTCAGGGTCCAAATCGTAGTTCTACGTCATGAGCTCAGCTCACTCAGATAAGCTTTGAGCGGCAAATTTGGGCCTAGATATGAGAGAATACATCTATGTGGTAAGTGTGCACCACATAAAACAAATCATGCAGCACACAGTGCATAATGAGAGAAAAAAAACTGAAACCGCAATTTTCGATTAAAACAGCGACTTTGCAGTGTTTTTTCGTATACTTTGTATAGTTGTATTTGCGATTTCTTGGTCTTATTTGATAGAATGGAAGATATATTACAGATATAGAGATGATTTTGATTGGTTTTAGTACTGCAAATGGCTTGAAACTGAGCTCAAAATAGAGGAAATGTTAAATTTTGCCTATGTTCAAGAGTAAACAAATACGTGCCAGTTTGTGGGTCTAATATACGTTCACAAATGTTGTGATATTATTTGTACAATTATTACAATATTTCATAACAGTAAATCTTCCATTTTTTGGTTTGAATAAAAATTCATTATGTGAATAAAAAATAAAAATGGAATTCATTTGTAAAGACTGAAAACGTAACTAATGAACAGAGGAAATGTTAGTTTAGTGCCAGGAATGCCTGCATTGTTTATTCTGCACCCTATTTTGAAATTGGAATATTTTGAACTTTGAGTTAAATTGGCTAAATTACCAATTTCCAATCACTTTATTTTGTAGTTGAAACAGTTGACTGGGCGATTTCTTGTGCTCAATCGATAGAATAGAAGAAATACTAGTGAAATAGCTAAGAATTTGGTCGACTGGAATAATGTAATTGGCCTAAAATGGGAGTCAAATTCGGCAAAATTGCCGATGCGTAAATATCGCTGACACATCAAAATTCGCGAGAGCATAATTTCGTCAATTTTCAATCAAATTTCGTACTTTTTGTTTTATTACCTTCAGAAAAAGATTCTCTACCATTTCATAAGAAAAAATAAGAATTTTTTTTTTTTTAAATTCTGGACACTTCCAAAAATGGCCTTGGACCCTGAAAGGGTTAATAATCAAAAAGAATTTTTCATGAAATGAAGAAGCCATTGATGAAATGCCCATGCAGTATGCTTCAGACTCAGTCTTATGGAACTCCATATTTATCAAAACCTGCAAAATCCTACAATCACATGCTTTGAATATCCTACGAAAGCATATTCTGGACACAGGAGCTGTCCCATACATTGAAAACCAAGACTATAGCCCTCCACAGGTGGCATCAAAGCAATTGGAAAAATCTGTAGACTAATTGTTATGTCATCCTACATAATCAATTTCTTTGAAAGAATTTTATAAACCAAAATTGCTGAACACCTGGAATTACAAGAATTGCACAACCTGAGATAACATGGGTTTATAGTAGGTTAATCCTGCTTTTCAAATACTGCACCATTGCAGCATGACTTTGGATGCATTGGAAAACAAAATGCAATTGTGGTATACATGAACTCTGTAAAAGCTTTCAAAAAATGTGATCATTTTGTAATAGCACTTACAAAGTGATTAACTGGAAAAGTAGGCAGATGGGTTTTTAATTTTCTAACAAATTGAATACAAAAAGTAACAGTCTACAAAGTAAAATCAGTGGTTGCTAAAGCAAAAAGCTGTTTCTCCTCAAGGTGCAGTATTTACCAAAGTTCTCTCTCCTTTTCATATCCAACATAGACAGACCTTATTAATGGCATTATATCATCATCTGCAAATGATGCTAGGATTTGTAAGAATAGCATCGACTGAGGATACAAATATCCAAGACGACATTAACCCTTTCGGGGTCGGTGCCGTACTAGTACGTTTTACAAGCAGGGGTTGGTGCCGTACTAGTACGCGTAAATTCTAGCAGCCTCAAATTAAGTGGGAAACGGCTGGTAGCCCTACATATGAAAGAATGGGTCTATGTGGTCAGTGTGCGCAGTATAAAAAAAGTCCTGCACCACACTGCATAATGAGAGAAAAAAAACTTCGACCGTTTTTTTTTTGTTTAAAACAGCGACTTTGCAGTCTATTTTCATATGGTATTTATTGATGTATTCTCGTTTCCTTGGTCTCATTTGATAGAATGGAAGATACATTACAGAAATAGAGATGATTTTGATTGGTTTGACAATGACAAGTACAGTGGTACCTCGAGTTACGATGGTCCCCAAAATCGCCCTTTTATGTAAGTTTATTTTTTTAAATGCTTTTGTAAGTATATTTTTGGGGGTGTAAAAGGACTAGTCTATTTTACATTATTCCTTATGGAGATAAATTCGTTTGGTAATGGCACTTGAACAGCATTCTCAAACGAAAAAATATCGTAACTCGAGGTACCACTGTACCTTGAAATTGAGCTCAAAGTAGCGAAAATGTTCAATTTTTGATGTTCAAGAGTAAACAAATCACACCATGCGTCCAATACACATCAACTGGCGAGTCTAATTTTCATGCACAAGTGCTCTGATATTATTTATACCATTTATACAATGATGCAGTTGTATACATAACAGTAAATCTTCTATTTTTTGTGAGAATAATAATTCAAAATGAAAAGCAAAAGTAATGTAAGAGGGGCCTGTAGACGTGACTAATGAACAGAGAAGATGTTATTTTTGTGCCAGGAATGTCTGCCTTGTTTGTTCTGGACCCTATTTTGAAATTGGCATCATTTGAAATTTGTGTGAAATTGGCCAAATTGCCATTTTCTGACCACTATTTTGGGTAGTTGAAATTGGTAAATAGGTGGTTTCTTGTACTCAGTCGATAGAAGAAATGGAGTTCTAGCGAAGTTAGCTATAATTTTAGTAGACTGAAACATTGGAATTTGCCAAAAATAAGGCTCAAAGTGGGCGAAATTGCCGATTCGTAAATGTCATCAATACCGCTAAATTCGCGATAGCATAATTCCGTTAGTTTTCAATCAAATTTCATAATTTGGTGGCGTTATGATCGGAAAAAGATTCTCTATCATTCCATAAGAATTTTTTTTTTTTTTTTCAAAACAAATTTCGACTCAGGAACAGTTTTCCGAGGAGGCCTATCGACCCCCAAAGGGTTAACCTGGCCATAGAAAACTGTAATCATCATTGAGGACAAATTTCAGCTATTATGCTATAGAAAAATTGAAGAATTAAAATTGGAAAAGAATGCATTATAAAACAAACTTGAAGTACTCAGTAGTGCAGAAGAAAAACATAATGGAATTTTGATGATATTGTCAGAACATCTTGCATTACAAGAACACATCTGTGTTATCACAGATGCAAGGAAATTGATAGGTTAGATAACTGGATCCTTTAGAATATGAGATACTAAGCGAGTGATAATACTCTCTAAGTCACTTTTGCATTCTAGACTGGAATACTGCTACACACTAACTGTCCCTTTTAAGATAGGTGAAATAACAGTACTTGAAAATGTACAGAGAATCTTCACTGCCCATGAAAATTCAGTCAAACGCCTAAATTACTGGGACGAGAGGAAATATTCATCTTTTTTGTTTTTGGTCCAATTTCAATGAAGGATGATACTGTGATTTAACCAGCATTTTTAACCTTCACCAATTTTTTGTATATTGACTATATTGCAAAATTGCAAGATATTGCAAAAATTCTATTTTTCATAACACCCTCCCTTATCTACCCGTACCTACAAAATTGGTAAGATATACAATGTTCTAGTTGACATCAGATGAAAGATAAAGAGCTAGATAATCAATATTTCAATGATTTTTGAGAGAAATGTCAATAGATTGCATTATAAAAAAAATTGAAATTTGTGTTTTTTTTTTTTAACCCGTTGACTGTTTCGGTCGTATATATACGTCTTACGAGCCACTGTTTCGGACGTATCAATACGCCTAAATTCTAGCGGCTTCAAATCAAACGGGAGAAAGCTGGTAGGCCCACATATGAGAGAATGGGTCTGTGTGGTCAGTGTGCGCAGTATAAAAAAAATCCTGCAGCACGCAGTACATAATGAGAGAAAAAAAACTCCGACCATTTTTTTGGATTAAAACGCCTACTTTGAGGTGTATTTTCGTATAGTATTTATGGTTGTATTCTCTTTTTTATGGTCTCATTTGATAGAATGGACAACATACTACAGAAATATAGATGATTGTGATTAGTTTTATGATGAAAACGACCTTGAAATGTTCGATTTTTGCAAATGTTCAAGAGTAAACAAATCACGCCACGTGTCCAATACACATCAATTGGTGAGTCTAATATTCTTTCACAAGTGCACTGATATTATTTATACCATTTTTACAATAATGCAATAGTCTGCATAACGGTAAATCTTCTATTTTTTATGTGAATAAAAAATTGAAATAGAAACCAAAAGTAATATAAGAGGGGCCTAAAGACGTGACTAATGAACAGATAACATCTTATTTTAGTGCCAGGAATGTCTGCATTGTTTATTCTGGACCCTATTTTGAAATTGACAACTTTTTTATTTTGCATGAAATTGGCCAAATTGCCAATTTCTGATTACTTTATTGGGTAGTTGAAATCGATAAATTGGTGATTTCTTGTACTCAATCGATAGAATAAATGGAGTTCTAAAGAAATATCTATGAGTTTGGTCAACTGGAACAATGGAATTTACCGAAAATAGGGCTCAAAGTCGGCGAAATTGCCGATGCGTATATATTGCTGAGATCACTAACTTTGCGAGAGCGTAATTCCGTGAGTTTTCCATCAAATTTCAAACTTTTGGTGTCTTTACCATCGGGAAACGATTCTCTATCATTTCACAAGAAAAAATATTTTTTTTTTTTTTTTAAATTTTGCGACAACAGGAGAGCACTCAGGATTGAGGGTTGTGACAGTCAAAGGGTTAAGGACTTTTTTGGGAGGAAAAAAGTCAATAAAAACAAAACGGTAGAACATATCTAAAATCAATGTTGAAATTGTAATAGAACCATCATTCCTCAATAACATGCAAAAAAAATCATGACACTCCTATAAATACTCTTCGTGCCTATGAGAAAATAATGTCAATAACTTATTCCTGTTTTATTTATAGTTTTGTTATCTGTAAAACTCTATGGAAATGGCATGCCAACTCTGAGCATGTTGCACAGGTCCACCTTTGTTGACAGCCCTGAGGCTACTGAGGCACCATCTCTCTGCTCTGCTCACTCTAGTCCTCACACAAGTTACCATGCAGACTATTTTCAATGAAACAATCATCAAAATCGTTATTTTTGGAGTAAAACAAAAGCAAAAAAAAACACTCATTGTCAACAGGCTCTCTTGATTACAGGAAAAATAAAAGAAAATTACATCTTTGGAAAAACATACTTAGAAATATGATAGAGAAGCTGATTACATCAACATGTTGTCAGAATTATGCACTATTTTGGTAAGAAAATATTTTTTTCCATAATTTTTCAGGTTCAATTTTTGTATTCCCTCATATTCCTCTTGTCGTCCCCTTAAGTTCCTTAAACTATATTCCATGGAATGTAGGCTAGATTTTTTTTTATTATATTTTTAACACATTGGCCGTTTCCTACCAAGGCAGGGCAACCCAAAAAAGAAGAAATGCTTTTATCATCATTATTCACTCCATCACTGTCTTGCCAGAGGTGCACCTACACTACAGTTAAAAAAAAAAACTACAACATTAACACTCCTTCCTTCAGAGTGCAGGCATTGTATTTCCCACCTCCAGGACTCAAGTCCACCTGGCTGGTTTTCCTGAATCCCTTCATAAATGTTAACCTGCTCACACTCCAACAGCACGTCAAGTCATAAAAACCATTTGTCTCCACTCGCTCCTAACATGCTCATCCATGCCTGGAATATTCTAGAGGGATTAGTTCCAAATCTGCACACCAAAATTATTCCCTAGAGGGCAAAAGGCTCAGTAGATGGTGAAAAACATCTCCAATGAAAAACAGGTACAATGAGTACACTAAGAGGTAAATCAATAAATATAAAGGAACCAAGACTTTTAAACACTTTTCATATACTATAAGGGAATTACTACCAACAGACCCCTAGCTGTGTTAAGAAATAAATGGATAGGTTACTAAAGTTAATTTATGATCAGCCAGGATGTGGGTGCTTTTGTTAGACTGTGAGAGGCTAGCCTCAACACCCTTGTTGATCAGGCCATCAATCAAGAGGCCTGGTTTGGGAAGAGCCGTGAGGGCGGTGACCCCTGGAATCATGACCTGGTAATCTTCAGGTAGCCTTTCTTTGTAATTCATAAGTTTTAGCACTGGGACTTATGTGCATGTGCATTCCTAATCACATGCTGTTGTCATGTACACCAATGGGTCAGAATCCCCAGATGGGATTTGATGCAACTGTTTTTCTAGATAATCATTCAGGACATTTACTGTAGAGATTATTTTCACAGCAGTTACTTGTGCATTTCTTCCTGCAGTCGTCCAAATGGCTAGTACAGGAGGGCTTTATGGCGCTTCGCTTTACATTGATTCGCTAATATGGACATTTCAAATTACAGTGGACCCTAGGTTTTCATGTATCTCTTTCCGTTTTTGAAATATTGGCTCATTCGTGTCGGAACTGTCCAATCAGTACATACAAGCCAGGCCGCATCCACATTCTCAGGCAGTGTGCATTGTTCTGGTAGATATCTGCAGTTCAACAAAACATTTCTTAACAATCTATAGTTTTCTTTGATGGTGTGAACCTGTCCAATAGCCATCCATAGGCCCAAGAGCTCCTAATCCCATCACTTTGTAGGAGTTAGAACATTCATAGATTGAAGAAAATATCTAGCAAATATCAAAGGATTGATAAAGGCTATAGTGCCCTGATATAGTGTGACTAACATGTAGCAATGTTACATAGCCAGAAGAAATGCGACGACTAACTCCTCCATTGTTGTTTGAGAAGTTAGGTACCCGTTTAGAATGGTCAAAGAAGCCCTTATGTAAGTTTATTTTAAATGCTTTTGTAAATGTATTTTAGGAGGTCTAAAAGGACTAGTCTATTTTACATTATTTAGGAAGAAGTTAGCGTTGTAAGGCATGAAACATTCTGGAACAAAAATATGTAACTGTGGTACATGTATATAGGGGCACTGAGACCAAAGCCGTCCTCTGCCACCATCTCCTCCAAGATAAGTGTAAATATTTCTTATTTGTAAATTAAAGTGTAAATATTTCTTATTTGTAAATTAAAGTGTAAATATTTCTTATTTATAAATTATATACAGTGGTCCCTCGGTTTTCGTGCATCTCCAAACTTGAACATTTATGTAAGTGTATTTTCGTAAGTGCTGTTGCAAGTGTATTTTTGGGGGTCTGAAATAGACTAACCTACGTGACATTATTTCTTAAGGAAGTAAATTCGTTCGGTAATGGCACTTGAGCAGCATTCTGGAACGAATTTTCGGCGAAAACCGAGGGACTACTGTACATTGTTTCAGTGTGAATACTGGTGGTGGTGGCCTACTGCCGCCACCATCACAACCACTATATGTACGGCTTATGGTCAGTGGCCCTTATAAACCCAACAACAATAACACTATCACCAGTCCTCACATTTGTAATGACATATTTTATTCATTCTAGATTATATATCATGTTTCTGTTATTAATATTGTTTATTGTCATATTAGATGAATTGTGATAGATAAATAAGCCGTAGAGCTGATATTAGTGTCAAATTGAAGGATTTTGTCCTGCCTCCAAACAATAAACTCACCTTCCTCTCTCCTCTCCATCTTCCATACACCAACAAGAGTCGCCAATAAAGGTGTGATGTTAAATATTCATTTATACATGTTATTAGTGCTTTATATTTATTTGTCATTCTTTTCTGTATGTAAATCTATATTTAATCTCTAAAAAATTATTTTTTGTTAATACTCCTGTGTGTCTGAAATGAATTAATTGAATTTATGTACATTATTTCTTATAGGAAAAATGGTTTCAGTTTTTGCTAATTTCAGTTTTAGCCGATCCCTTTGGAACGGATTAAACACGAAAACCGAGGGTCCACTGTACAACCAAAAATTCATTTGTACAGCTCCCCGAGTCGCTATTACGGCGTCCGCACGCCACTCTGTTTATATGCATCATCTATAACAAGTTTAGTATATTTTTAAATGTTTATACAGTAGTGTACTGTATACTGTAATAAACAGAATAGAGGAAATCAGCTGTAATATGCATTATTTAGGTTTGCATACTGGTTGGAGAGCTGGTCGTAAGTCCGAGTGTCTTGTAAATGAGTACATCACTAAGTGAGGAGAGGCTGTACTCTGATAGTTGTACTTACGTGTATCTGTAGCTAAATAAACTTAAACACTGTGCTGGTGTGCAGGTATACATTAAAATCTCGCTAATGTTGAAGACTCAATAGTAGTAATAATCACTCTGGGACACTTTAAGTGTCGTATACATATTACATTATTATAAACATTTTCATTAATCCATCTATGATTTATTTTCAGAATTATATAAAAAATACACTACATAGCATATAAACATAATGCATACAACCATGGTAGAACAAATTAACATAAATATGAGAGGTGGTTGCCAGGGGGCTTGTAGTAGTGATGGCAAGAATTTCGTTTTTTCTAGTCCAATACCAGAGAAGCTGTGTATAGTATAGTATTACTGGAAGGTAACTGTAGAAAAATATTTGTTTCGTTTTCCTTCACTCATAGCGTCATTCGCTCTAAAAATGGTGTGTTGCATGAGAATGGGAGTGTTGCTGTTTATTTATTCTACTGCACCAACATGAAGACAACTTGTACACAATGTAAGGTGTTTGTATTGTGGTAAAAGCTTCACAAATGCATGCAGTTTAGTGCCGAAGGGGTAGCATAGGTTTCAGAGATACGGCCGTAGACTAGATTGGCTTTATTAGACGAGGAGTGGGTACGCAACAGGGAGAGTGTGAGGGGACCGGAAGCCAGACCGCTGTGGGGTAGGATGTTGGTCCTAGGATGGAAGCCGTGAGAGTGAGACTGGGTGGGCATAGTGTCCCACTGACCTGGGCAGGTCTAGAGAGGGCAGCACTGTAGTGCCACGATATATGAAATTAACAGACAGCATAGGCTGTCTACATTCGCTCGGCCACATACAATATATATAGCAGGCCTCAAAAACTCTCCCATCCTGAGGGAAGAGAAAATTGGCATGCTCGTACAGCTGGACTGAGTACAGAGCAAGGCGATGTCAGCACTGGAACTAGTCTCTCTTCTATGTACAAGTTGTCCGCAGGGCTAGGGCATCAGGCTTGACTCCGCATCCTGGAACGCTGTACCATCCTTACATCTGCAAACAATGACTGACAGTATCATTTCCTAAGGTGTGACATTTGACACAAGGGCGGAATTGCCCTGACCTTTATACAGGTTTTACGAGACACACTGGGTGCACATACTTACAATAACATTACAGTGGACCCCCGAGTATCGTAAGGCTCATATATCGTAAAACTCGTGTTACGTAAGCTTTTTTCGATTTCGTGTATCGTAAATGGACTCGTGTATCGCAACGTATTAGACCTGTCCGCCTGCTCCGTGCCTGCCCTGCGCCTGCGCAGGACGCCAGTGAAGCGTTTACCATTGACAGAACATTACCCAGCGCGCTTTTTCAAACATTCACAATACATTTGGTGTCTTTTTTGGTGGTTTAGTGATTGTCACTGTGAAATAAGTCACCATGGGTCCAAAGAAGCTTCCTAGTGGCACCCCTGTGGTAAAGAAAGTGAGGAACACCATCGAACTGAAGACAGAGATTATAGAAAAATATGAGAGTGGCATACGTCTGAGTGAGCTTGCCAGGATGTACAAGAAAACCCCATCTACTATCAGCTCTATCCTGGCAAAATGAAATGAGATCAAGGAAGCTAATGTTGCAAAAGGGGTTGATATGTTAACGAAAAATAGATCGAAAACAGTGGATGAGGTTGAGAAGTTGTTGATGGTGTGGATCAATGAAAAACAGATAGCGGGTGATAGTATTTTCATGGACAGTTATTTCACCAGGCAGGGGTCTAGTGACTCTCAAGCTGGTCCTAGTGGGATTAAAAGACCAAGAAGGGAAGTAACCCCAGAGAGGACTTGTTACCTGAAGTCCTTTTGGAGGGATTCCCTTCCAACCACTAACTCCCTGCCCCTGTCATCCTCCTATCTTCCAGATGCCTGCAACTCTTCAATAAAGGTAAGTAAATGTATATATATATATATAGTATTGTTTATTATTTAGTACATGTATGTGAATATGTTTTGGTGGAGGATTAATGATTACTATTATTTTATGGAAATAAGGTGGTTAGTATTTTCGTGTTAGATAATAGCTCCTGGAACGGATTAATTACATAGTGAGGACCACTGTATTTCTATGGAATTCGTTATACTACGGGTACCCTTCTAAAATATTTTTACATAGTTACATGATGTTGTCCACCCTGACTCCATTATTAACTAACTATACAATGTGTGTGCATTAATACCCATTTCTGCAAGCAAACAATTAGCGTAGCAAGCATAGGAGTTGGACAAGTCAGTAGGTACGTCAGTGTCACAGAAATGTACTGCTGTCCTGGGTCTTAGGTCATAAGTATGGAGCCTTACAGGACTGTCATCTGTTGTAGTGGTAGAGGGTGAAGAAGTAGATGGGTTGTCACCAGTATGAGTCTGATTGTGGCTTTGCAACTCACGTGACTCCAGCTCTGCTTCAGCTTGCACATGGTCAACATACTTCATGTGGTCAAGGTGAGCTTCTTTGATAGTTCCGGTAGCGATCTCCCTCACCTTGAACTTATTGACATGGAGCTGTTGTAGGACACGGTAAGGACCATCAAACTTGGGGACAAGTTTATGCATACCTGGGGTCTGTGTCGGGTTGAGCAACATAACTTTGAAACCTGGTTCCACCTTGCTTTCCTTAGCGTGGGCATTGTGATCAGACGTGAACCTATCTGTAGCTTTTATGAGGTTCTCACATACTCACTGAAAAACAAGCTGTGTGGTCTGCATCTTGACTACACTGGTGTTATCGATGTCATAAGTTGGATGAGGTGGAGAAAACCGAATTTCGTATGGTAAACGCTTATCATAGCCGTACAAGGCAAAATGGGGAGTCTCACCAATCGAGCTGTTGAGGGAGGAGTTTAATGTACACTGAACATCTGGAATAGCCTCATCCCATTTATCACAACTCAGGTTAACGGTTACTCTGAGCACCTCCAAGACTTTGCGGTTTGTACGTTCAGCAGGGACATTACTCGCAATGTAGCGTGGAGTTACTGGCGCTTGGTGAATGTTAAATCTGGAACAAAGAACCTGCATCATGGCATTTATGAACTCCTACCCATTGTCTGACAGGAGGACACATGGGCAGGTATGACGGAGAACGATATGCTCACGGAAAGGTTTGCGACTGTCTCGGCCATTATATCTGGTATGGGTACTAACTTGCAGTACCGCATCAAGTTATCTGCCATTACAAGCAGGTGTTTATTACCCTTCTCCGAGGTCGAGAAGTTCATCAACAGGTCGATGACCCAAAAAAAAACCCAAAGAAGAAAACCCAAAAAGAAAAAGAGAATGTTCATCATTCAACGGTTTCACCGTCATTCATACATAATCACTGTCTTTGCAGAGGCGCTCAAATATGACAGTTTAGATGTCACTCCAAACAGCCAATATCCTAAACCCCTTCTTTAAAGTGCAGGCATTGTACTTCCCACCTCCAGTACTCAAGTCCGGCTAACCAGTTTCCCTGAATCCCTTCACAAAATAAAGCATAATAATAATAATAATTGCTGTGGGGAGCTTTAAATTTTTTTCAAAATTATATAAAAAATACACCACATATAAAGAAAATATATACAATTATAGTAAAACAAATGAACATACGTAATTGTGAGGCGTGGTAACCAGGCGGGCTGCCACATCTCGCTTCCTACAATAAATACTACTCGCCTCTCACTGTACATTATGACTGGAAAAAAAGGCGATTTGCTTTACGGCAATGACCTGGAACCTAACCCACCGTATAAGCGGGGCCCTCCTATATGTCAGCCTCTTCATTCATCTAGCTCTCCAACTTAATGTGGTTACCAATTCTGTAAGCAACAACTATGTTTCCTGTGCTTCCAGACATGAACCGTCAGTTTCTCTCTCTTTTTTTGGTGGTTAACTATTTGTAATGTGCAATTTTTGTCCTGTTTAGATGGTATAGTAATTGGCACTTTGTAATATATGCCATAATGGATGCTCTCTCTGGTGGGTAAATTGCTTCATATGTTGTTGCTTGACTCCTAAAATGTTGCAATCAATCCAGAACTTTGACTCACCCACATCCCATTGTACTTCACATTTATTGATGGCTGTTTTTGATCTTCAGCAGACATAAGGTGTGTGTTTTGCAGTATTTCTAGACATTCTGATGCTCTAAGCAGTGAACTTGCAGACCTTATAATCTTCCATGGGAGGGGTCTGCTTTTCAGAGCGTTCCTCTCAAGGACATTTTAAGAGAGAGCTGGCAAAGTCAGTTGTCTTGAGTTCATAATTATCAAACTTTTTAATCAAACCACAATTGAGTTACTGGCCAATTTCCTTTCATTGGTGTCAGTTATATAAAAAATGGCATACTTGTGGCTTGTATTGCATACACGAGAGATTTTACCAGAGAGACTTATTGCCAATGAGGTAGTGGCGAGGGTAAAAACATTTCTTAATTTATTTGCCTTAGTTAAAAAAGAGCATGCAGGCTTCACTTGAAACATATCCTTCAATGCTCTGTCCTCTCTAAAATTGCTACCTTTAATACAGACTTTGGCGTTTAATATAAAATGTGTTACACCAACTATGACTTTCTTCTTTCACAAATATACTAACCTACATCCTACCTCCTAATGTGTGTATAATAGGTCCCCAACTTGCAATAATCTGCACTTATGATTGAGGGACTTTGAAACCAATTAATGAAGTGTGATTGCTGATAAATAGGTACTGTACTATCATTGAAAATGTTTGACCAAAATGTATTAGTCTTTTATTCATGTTATTTTTTAACAACTGCATTGATAGTATGAGTATATTCATTTTATGTAAAGATTAGTAGAGAACAATGGATTTCATAATTGCTTTTTTTTATTGGTTCGCAGCTGTAACTGGTGGAGAAAGATTAGGAAGGGAATGGTGAATATGAACAGGGGCTTGGGTGGGTTTCCAGAGATTCTGGGTGGTGGATAGCTTGGTGTGACCTAGTAGTAGTGCCATGAGTGAAAGGATGGGGACTGATTACCTCAAACTCTTCATCCTCTACCATTCATTTCTGTACTGGACTGAGGAAGCCACTTGTTGGAAAAATGTTGCTACAATAAAGATACCCAAGTGTTGCACAAGTGTCTCAATCATTAATTACATATTAAGTACCCACAGATATATACCTTTATTGCCAGAATATGAAGTAAATATGAGGGCAAGAAGGCTGCCATGTCCCTCCTCTTTGAACACGTTATGTTTTGTTTTGATGTTCGTGACTCAAAGACTTGAATCTCAGCTTGTAACAGAATGGAGTTGAAAGTGAGTATAGAAAAGAGCCTCAGCTTGTAACAGAATGGAGTTGAAATTGAGTATAGAAAAGAGCAAGGTAATAAGAGTGTAAGGTTGTCTAGGTAATGAACAGTTGTATATCACATTGGAGGCAATGGCAATGGAGGAATCAGTTGTAATTTAGATATTTTGGTGTGGATGTGTGCATAAATGTTTAGGGAATTATGTAAAGATAAGGAGAAAAAAGGTAATCAAAGTACGTATGTGGCAGAAAAACTGCTCTTTGAACCTTGAAAAAGTTATTTCTTCATTATGAACATTAACCCTTTGGGGGTCGACAGGCCTTCTCGGAAACATGTTCTGAGGGTCGAAATTTTTTGAAAAAAAAAAATCTTATGAAATGATAGAGAATCTTTTTCCGATCATAATGGCCACCAAAATTATGAAATTTGATCGAAAACTAACGGAATTATGCTTTCGCGAAGTTAGCGGTATCGATGACAATTAAGCATCGGCGATTTTGCCCACTTTGAGCCCTATTTTCGGCAAATTCCAATGTTTCAGTCTACTAAAATTATAGCTATTTCACTAGAACTCCATTTCTTCTATCGATTGAGTACAAGAAACCGCCTATTTACCAATTTCAACTACCCAAAATAGTGGTCAGAAAATGGCAATTTGGCCAATTTCACACAAAATTCAAACGATGCCAATTTCAAAATAGGGTCCAGAATAAACAAGGCAGACATTCCTGGCACTAAAATAACATCTTCTCTGTTCATTAGTCATGTCTCCAGGCCTCTCTTACATTACTTTTGCTTTTCATTTTGAATTTTTATTCTCACAAAAAATAGAAGATTTACTGTTATGTATACAACTGCATCATTGTAAAAATGGTATAAATAATATCAGAGCATTTGTGTATGAATATTAGACTTGTCAGTTGATGTGTATTGGACGCATGGTGTGATTTGTTTACTCTTGAACATCGTCAAAAATCGAACATTTTCGCTACTTTGAGCTCCGTTTCAAGGTATTTGTCATTGTCAAACCAATCAAAATCGTCTCTATTTCTGTAATATATCTCCATTCTATCAAATGAGACCAAGAAAACGAGAATACATCAATAAATACCATACGAAAATAGACTGAAAAGTCGCTGTTTTAAACGAAAAACTGAGTTTTTTTTTTCTCGTTATGCAGTGTGTGCTGCAGGATTTTTTTTTTTATACTGCGCACACTGACCACATAGACCCATTCTTTCATATGTAGGCCTACCAGCCGTTTCCCGCTTAATTTGAGGCCGCTAGAATTTACGCGTACTAGTACGGCACCAACCCCTGCTCATAAAACGTACTAGTACGGCACCGACCCCGAAAGGGTTAAGGGCCCTCCAGAAATTTGCCATGCATGTTATTCACATTCATTCTGCTCTCTCGAGCTTTGCCAACACTTTCCTTCACCTCCTGTCGTCAGATGTGGTGTGGTTATGATTGATGTCAACAGTCCCGTAATTATCCAGAGCCTACTATAGTCATCTGTCAAACCACAACAGCTTGTGGAGGATATTTATTCCTGGCTTGTTATTTAGATAAATTAAAATTGATGAAGGGGAAAAAGGTGGGTGGTGCATCGAGGCATATGTGGAGACTTAAGAATGTTATTAATGGAGGCAAAGAGGAAAATGTATGAGAGTATAGTGGTTCCAACACTCTGATATGGGTTTGAAGCATGGGTTGTAAATGTTGCAGTGAGAAGTGTCTAAGGGTAGTATGTGATGTAAATACAGTGGTACCCCGACTTACGATGGTCCCCAAACTCACCCTTTTATGTAAGTTTATTTTTTTAAATGCTTTTGTAAGTGTAATTTTGGGGGTCTAAACGGACTAGTCTATTTTACATCATTTCTTATGGAGATAAATTCGTTTGGTAATGGCACTTGAACAGCATTCTGGAATGAAAAAATATCGTAAGTCGGGATACCACTGTATTATGCAGAAAATTTGTGGTTTAGAGATTAGGAGGTGTGGAGTTATTAAAAGTATTATCCAGAGGACTAAGGATGAGTTATTGAGGTGGTTTGGTCATTTAGAGAGGATGGAGCAAAATATGATTTAGAGGGTGTATAAATCTGTAGTGGAGGGATGGCAGGGTAGGGGTCATCCTAGGAAAGGATGGAGGGAGGGCATAAAGGGGTTTGGACATCCAGCAGGTGTGTGTGTGGGGGGGGGGTTGATGAGCTGTTAAAGAGGGAGGTGGGAACTACAGTACCTACACTTTAAAGGATGGCTGGGGATATTTGTTATTTGGAGGATCATCTGAACTGTTGTATCTGCTCATCTCTGGCAAGACAAGTGATTGTGTGAATGATGGTGAAAGTATTTCTTTTTTGGGTCACCCTGCTTCGGTAGGAAACGGCCAGTGTGTTGAAAAAAAAAAATCATAGCAAGTAACTCTGTGGGAGTTTTCTCCTTTTTTTTTTTTACTTTTTTTTTTTTCAAATAAGTCTCATTCTTGTAGATTCCAAGTAAAATTTCCATGGTAAACTTTATCAAAAAAGCTCTTCTGAAACCCAACTAAGTACAATACTGAAAACCTACTTTGATTTTCTTTCTCTGATAATCATAGCACAATGGGTTGAGTATACAGGATTTTGCAGATCTGACACACTTCTTTTTTTGACACCCAGTTTTTATCATTCAGTAGTTGTATCCACTGTTATCTAATAGATTTTTCCAGTATCCTTGTAATGTTTGTTTGTGAGATAGGCATATAGTTTAATGAATCTCCTGAATCATATTCTTATAATAGTTTGGGCATTAAATTCCGTCTCTGTGGCCCTTCCTCTTCAATAATTTATTATTTGGTGTGATGACTCTTAACTCCAAGGGTTTTCTCATATATCTTCATTTAAATCTATGTATGGAGGTATTGTGTATGTGTGGTTTAAAATGTATGATAGTGAAGCTTTTAGCCACTGCTTCTGATAGAAGACATTGGTAGATTTTGTTATAGTACTTGTACTTTTCTTTTTGAGCAGATTTATCTGTGTAATAAAAAAATCATTTGATTTTTATCAGATTTAATAAGAATGATGTTGGCAAGAATGCAGTGTGTTCGAAGATGAGGAGGCTCTACACATATATTGTTGAATTGCTGCAAACTGATTGGTTGTACCACTTTTTGGCACTGAACTTTGATATTTAAGCAATTTTTATCAACATTTGTTGAATGGATGATTGGTTGAATGTTCACAAAATATTCAGGTACACTAAGTTTTAGCAAAATTAAGCTGTGCTTGAGGAAATTATGTTTTACAAACAATAAGCAACGAATATATATATTCATGGTACATGTTGAGTTAAATTGCAGAATATTTAATAAAAACTATCAGTTTGGCAAGCAATGAGCAATTCATGCAATGTAAGAAACTTTGTTCAATTCAAGTTCATAAATGAACTTTGTTTTAAAATTTCTGTGCATTATAATTGGAATTATTATTTGTAAAGCTTATTGTACCTGTTCTATATACAGTATACTGTTTATTAACCCTTTCACTGTCCAGACCCCTGAAATTAATATTGTTCCCAGTGTTCACTTTAAAAAAATATATTTTCTTCTGAAACAGTAGAGAATCTTTTTCTAAAAGTAATTACACCAAAATTATAAAATTTGACGTAAATCTTACAGAATTGTGCAGGCGCAAATTTAGCAATCTGGGCGCAGTTTATGCCTATTTTGAGTCCTATTTTAAGTCAATTTCATTGCTCAATTTGACCGAATATTTAGCTATTTCATTAGTATGCCTTCCTTCTGTTCTATCGATTGAGCAGAAGAAACTGCCCATTGAACTATTAGAACTATCTTATAAAGTGCTCAGAATTTGGTAATTTGGCCAGTATTACACAGTACTGTATTAAAAATACCAATTTAAAAATAGTGCAAGATGAACAATGTAGATATTCCTGGCACTAAATTAATATTTCCTCTATACTACACTTGCCTTCCATTTTGAATTAATAATCACACAAAAATAGAAATTCACTCTATTTCTCAGATAATTAAATATATAAATTATAACCATGAATGATTGGTCATGGTTTACAGCATCCCAATAATTGAATCAGATATATTAAAACCTGGGGGGTGTAGGGGGCCTTACCTATTCTCAGGAAAATTGGCAAAAATCAAATATTTCCTGTTACTTTGAGCCCAATTTCAAGCAGCTACTAGTCCTGAAACCTACCAAAATCATCTCTTATTTCGATAGTTTGTTTTCCATTCTATCAAATGATACCAAGAAACTGCCAATAAAACCATAAAAACTCATCCTAGAAAACATCTCAGTTATTTAAACTAAACACTTAATGAGAGTTTTGCTTTTCCTATCATGCACCATGTGGTCTGTGGCCTGGTGGCAAAAGCTCTCACATCACATGCTGAGGGTCTAGGTTTGATTCCCGGCAAGGGTGGAAACATTGGGCGTGTTTCCTTACACCGGTTGTTTATGTTCACCTTTCGGTAAAATGGGTACCTGGGTGTTAGTCGACTGGTGTGGGTTGCATCCTGGGACAAAACTGACCTAATTTGCCTGAAATGCTCTGCATAACAAGCGGCTTACTATATAGTAGTATGTCATTGTTGTCAGCTAGGCCTGTATATCATGTACATACATGTATACTTGTAGAAATAGATATTATTATTATGTGGGGCAGGATGACTTTTATATGGTGCACACTCACCATGCAGACCCATTCTCTCATATCTAGATCAAAATTTACCACTCACAGCTTATCAAAGTGAGTTGAGCTTGTGACGTAGAATTACGTGAGGGACCCTGGCCTTAGTGACGTAGTTCTACGTGATGGCCACTGAAAGGGTTAAGAAAGGAATGTTTTTTTATATTTGGTTGCTGTATTCCAATTGACAGGAACTGCCTTGTACAGCACTTTTTAATGTAATTTCTTTTTCTTTACATTATATGAATGCATGAAGTAAATTTGGAAGCAAAACTGCTTAATCCATACTTAATAAACTTCTACACTTCATTTGGTAAAGACTTGATGCAGCAAGAGTTTACATTTATTCTAAATTATTTGAAAGATTGTGGGAGAAATGTTTTCAAAAATACTGTTTTAATGGGTGATTGATTCCTGCACATTTGGTGCAGTTAAATATATTTTTGATGGTTCTTAGTAAAAATTTTTTTTTCAAATTTAAGTAATAAATTGAACTTTTCCTGTTAAATTTGAAGCATCCATCTTAACAAATGTTAGTCTTGTTTAATACTTTTTTGTACAGTGTCTGGATTTAATATATTTATGTATTGCTTATTGAAACACTGATTGTTTCATCTGGACATTTTGTGATACATTGATATGTTTTAAACAAGCATCACCTACAAGCAAGGTAAATATTAATTCATTCATATTTGCTTGTATTTTTTGGAAGGGAAGCAAGAAATTGTACTTTTCTTCCTACTAATCTCTTGGATGATTCCTTGTTAAAATTTATATTATATTTACTTTAACTGAAAGCTAAAGCAGTACTGTTTATAAATACTAGTAAAATCTACTGTAGTTGATGCAGCAATTTTTTTTCATTATATTCAATAAATAATAATTTTTTTATTACATTAGAAAGATTATTATTTTAAATTTTGCAAACGAGTTAATCATATCCAAATGGAGAACTGCCAGCAGTAGTAAAGAAACAACACACATTGCTGAACAACCTTTTTGGGGATTTTTTCTCCCATTTATTATTAGGTAGATGGTGAATATCTTGCCAGATAACAATATTGGAAATCAAATGTGCAAGTTGTGTGTTTCATGTCTCACTGTGTGAGGGGTTATGAAGATACAAAATGCTTATATATAAATAAAATATAATCTTACCTAGGGTTCAGATCTGAATAAAATTTTGTATCCACTTGCTACTTTGTAGGGCACTATATAAAATGCCAGTAAAACATTTGGTAACTTTTTTTTTCTTGCAGTGCTGGTAAATATTTCTGGTGAGATGAAAAAGTGACAATTTACCAATTTCTATATACCATTACTACATTGTATATTAAATATAAGTGAGTCATACCATGAATAGGTATAAGGGTTTGGGTATGTTATGTGTTCATTTCATCCTTAAATGTACAGGAAATCAAATCAGGGAATGGGTGGAGCTTGATCCCATGGTAAGCAAGTCCTAAAACTCACAGGTCAGGATTTATGAAGATTCTAAATCTGGGAGGGAAATGTGCAGGTTAAAAAAATTATTCCATGGACCAGAATAAAATTTTATATACTGTACAGTAAAGTACAATGTAACCTAATCATGCTCCATAAAATATAAAAATCTCGGCAAAATCAGTCTGAGATTTTAATCAATATCTTATTGAATGCTTAAGTATGTATGGCCATACTATTCCACCTTCAACTTTTATGATCTTCAACTTTTCTTGCTGCTTCATGATGTCATATTCACTCTCAAATTTCCTTCCACCATCAACTGTTTTAGCTGCTGCTTGGAAGCATTTTTTTTTATTTATTCATCTTGAATTTCTTGGCATATGAATGGTGCATTTGTCATTGCTAATTCATTATAATAAATTGTTTTAAATTAAATTAGTTCTTTATAAGTCATAATGATATGAACTTTTATTTTTCACTTGATGATGTATATAATAATTTAGACAGGCTTTTGCCAATTTTAATTTGCTTTAAAGCACCAGTTGTTTTGTATTTTGAGTAGGTTTTATTTGTATGTACATATATCAGAAATACAGTGGTACACCTCTACTTACGAGCAGCTCCCAACTTGAACAATTATATAAGTGTATTTTTATAGGTGCTTTTGTAAGTGTATTTTGGGGGGTCTGAAATGGATTAACCTAATTTTCATTATTTCTTATGGGAAAAGATTCCTCCGGTATCGGCACTTGAATAGCCGACTGGAACGAATTTTGCTCGTAAGTAGAGGTACCACTGTATTCTATTATTGAGAAGCTTTCTGCTTACTCATTAAAGTTATTGTTATCTGCCTTTTCAATTATGAGAAAGCTTTGCATCATTTAAGACATTACTATGCATATACGAGGTGCTATGATACAGTTCCCGGACTCAAATTTTTGCATGCTTCCTGGGTGAAATCTAGTGGTGAAATAGATCACACTGTGCAGTACACTCTTTTATGAAGTAGTGTGGGAAGTTTCAGTGCAGTCGGGCATTGCATTGAGGCTAAAATTCTGTTTTAAACTCAGTAAAACTTCTAGTAAAACTTGAAAATGCTCCAGCAGGCATTTGGCAACAAAGTACTGGGTCGGACACAGCGTTTTGGATGGTTTTCTCGATTCAAAGCAGGATAAATGCCAGTTGAAGATGGTGAACACTCTTGTCGTCCATCAACATCAAAAATAGATGCAAACATTGAGAAGTGAAGAAAACTATTCACGAAGATTGTCATCAGAGTATCCAGGACATTGCAAGTGCTGTGAGAATTTTTTATGGGTCATGTCAAAGCATTTTGACTGAAAATTTGAATGTGAGGCAAGTGACTGCAAAATTTTTGCCCTGCTTGCTTGCTTAAGATCAGAAAGATCAGTATCTGGTCAAAAACAATATGGTATTTGTCCCCCACCCTCCCTAATCCCCAGACCTAGACTCCCGTGACTTCTTTCTGTTCCCAAAAATATAAGAGGCATGCAGAGGGCAGCGTTTTAATGACAAGGAAAAGAGTCAGACAGAATTGCAGGCTGCACTAGACATCGCTAGGAAAGAGCAGCTCCAGAAATATCGAGAAGTGGCAGAGGCTCTGGGATTAGTGTTTAGCCTCCCAAGGAGAGAGATTTTCAAGTAAATGATTAGATAAGCCTATATATTGCTTTCACAGCAGTCCAGGAACTTTTTGATAGTACCTCATATATATATATATATATATATATATATATATATATACCAGCCTGTCTATTAAGCATACATGATTATCAATGATTTAGTACCTGTTACCATTTGAACAAGGCTGTGCTTTTAGTGTCTTTTTATATGAATTACTTTTTGCACAATCATGGGAGCTCACTGATATTATAAACCACATGATTTCAAAATTAAATACTTGAAACACCCAGAGTAATTACCTAATTTTTAAAATAGGGTGTGCTTGTATGCATGTGTAGTTACATAAAGTACATAATAATGAAAAGTTGAAAATTCTCAACTATCAAATGTTTAAATGTATGAAGGCATGTATAAGGAACTAATGTCTTAATATATCCAGGAATCATATGGATAGCATGGAGCCACTTGTTTCGACTGGTTCAGTCCTCACAACCAACACATCTTCCACACGCTCAGTTGGCAGGTGAGTTAAACTTTTTCATTGCTAAACCACTTTTGTGGAATGGCTGTTGAGCTATAGAAGGAAATTTAATTTGTATTTTTATATAAAAGGTAAAAAAACGTTATTTTTGCTGTCTTTGTTACTCCTCATCCTCTCTCTCCATTTTCAGGCAATAATGTTACTGCAACATTTTAGTGGTGACTACAAATTTAATACAGTCATGTAAAAAAGTGTGTTCATGTTCCATGACACACTAATACGAATAGCAATCTCCTCATTTAACCTTTAACATCAGTAAAAGACTTGCCCGGTTTCTTTTTCACATCTCCTATGCACTCTTCAACTCCTCCTAGTCTCTCTCCCAACATTGCTCAAGACTACTGCATCATTTGGTTGTCTGTCTATGACCTTAACAGGCTTTTTCTCATTGTGGAGAAATTGCATAATTTGTGGCCATTTAACTTATTCCTCCCATCTGGAGTCTGGTGATCTGCATGCATCTTGCTTGGCACATAGGCTATGTTTACTTGGTTTACCCCCCTAATAATGAATATCAGTGAGGTATCACACTCCCTAGATGTCAACTTTTTTTTTTTTTGTACTATATGTCATTGGTTTGTGCCTAGCCATATAGTTGTGTCTACTTGAAAAAGGGCTTGATCTTTCTTCATTTCTTCAATCATTAATTTATCTTCATCACCAGCTAATCAGTTTCTGGCTGACAATCATTAAGCTGTTTTACTGCTTTACCTGCTTCTCATTTCAACAATTGAAGGGTGCCTGCATGTCTTGATTTTGTAATAGTTTGCATTACACTGGTCAGCAAGTAAGTTATATCATGATCACAAGACTGTTTCCACAAGTACAGCCTCTCAAGGCAGGCAAAATTAATGACCTAGAGAGTGTACAAAGAACTTTCACGGCACACATAAGTACGATAAGACACCTAAATTACTGGGAATGGTTGAAGTCTTTTGATTTGTATTCCCTGAAATGTAGACGAGAGAGATACATGATAATATACACTTCAAAAATCCTATAGGGATTAGTACCAAACTTGTACACGAAAATCACTCTTTATGAAAGCAAAAGACTCTGCAGGAGATGCAACATTACCCCAATGAAAAGTAGGGGTGCCTCAAGTACACTGAGAGACAACACAATAAGTGTCAGGGCCCCAAGACTGTTCAACTGCCTCCCAGCATACATAAGTGGGATTACCAATAGACCCCTAGCTGTCTTCAAGAAGGCACTGGACAGGCACCTAAAGTCAGTGCCTGACCAGCTGGACTGTGGTTCGTACGAAGCTTGTGTGCGGCCAGCAGTTACAGCCTGGTTGATCAGACCCTGATCCACCACGAGGCCTGGTTTCAGACTGAGCTGTGGGGGCATTGACCCCTGAAACCCTCTCCAGGTATACTCTAGGTATGTCCTCACGGGGGTTCCAACGGGGTTCCTAAGAGTAGGTCGGTAAGCGAAATGATCATTAAGCGAGGAGCATAATATACTGGTAGTGGGTTTGTGTCAACCATCTTTAGATATTTTTTTAATGTTGCCTTTGCACCATTTATAACATTTATAGTATACAGTGGACCCCTGGAGTTCGTCATTAATTCGTTCCAGAATGCTGCTCGAGTGCCATTACCGAACAAATTTGTTCCCATAAGGAATAATGTAAATTAGATTAGTCCTTTTAGACCCCCAAAAATACACTTACAAAAGCACTTACAAAATACACTTACATAATTGTTCGAGTTTGGAGCAGTACGAACTCCGGGGGTCCGCTGTATTTTTAAATGTTTATATAGTATTGTACTGTATACTGTAATAAACAGAATAAAGGAAAGCAGCTCCAATATTCATTATTTAGATTTGCATACTGGTTGGAGAACTAAGGAGAGGCTGTACTCAACTGCTGTTTGACATTCATGAAGTCTATCTGTCCTTGATTTCTGTGCAGGAAATGTAACATAAAAACTGAAGACCACAGCAGCAGGCCTATTGGCCATGTTAGGCAGGTCCTTTTGAAGTCCAACTCATCTACTTGTATATTTGAAGCCCATCTATTGCACAAGGGTCATTAACCCTTTCAGTGGCTGTTGCATAGAACTACGTCATTGAGGCCAGGGTCCCTCACATAGTTCTACATCATGAGCTCAGTCCACTCAGGTAAGATGTGACTGTAAATTTTGCCCTAGATATGAACGAATGGGTCAGTGCATTGAGTGTGCACAGTATAAAAAAAATCCAGCCCCATGTAGTGCATGATGGGAAAAGCAAAACTCCAGCGCTATGAATAGTTTAAAATGGTGGATTCGCAGTGTTTTCTCATTTTTTATGATTTTATTGGCAGTTATTTGGTATCATTGGATAGAACAGAAGACATCCTACTAAAATAGAGATTATTTTGGTTGGTTTCAGAACTGTAAGTAACTTGAAATTGAGCTCCAATTAGTGGAAATACTAGATTTTTGCTGATTTTCCTGAGGACAGGTTAGGCCCCTCTACTCCCCGTGGTCTGATTTATGGGCTTTTAATAGGTCTGTTTCAATTATTGGGATGCCATAAACCATGATCAATCATTCCTGGTTGTAATTTTTTATCAGACAAATAGAGTAAATCTTCTAATTTAGTGTGATTATGAATTCAAAATGGAAGGTAAGTGTAATATAGAAAGGGCCTGGGGACGTGAATAATGAGTTGGGGAAATGTTTCAGTACTGAGAATGTCTACATTGTTTTTTAATTTGTTTAAATTGATATACAGTAGACCGTCATTTAACACGGTAGTTACGTTCCTGAAAATGCCGTTTTAGTTAAAACCATGTTAGACAAACTGAAGAACTTGTGGAAAAAATAGGGTTACATTCCTGGGAGCCCCCAAAAAAGCCAAACAACTTTTTTTAGACCTCCAGATTTTACAAAAATAAAAGTGAATATGTAATTGTAGTTCATTTTCGTGATGTACAGTGGACCCTCGCTATTCGAACACTCCAAAACTCATCCTCATTCCAGAATGCTGTTCAAGTGCTGTTACTAAACGAATTTATTCCCATAAGGAATGATGTAAATTAGATTAGTCCATTTCAGACCCCCAAAAATACACTTATAAAAGCACTTACAATAATAAACTTACATAAAAGGGTGAGTTTTGGAGTGTTTGAATAGTGAGGGTCCACTGTATTATGTTGTTTTTACTGCTTAAGATTACAAATGCAACAGAAATATTAGTATTTCTTACCTTAAATTGTGGGTGCTGGTGTTTGTGGATGATTGTGGAGAGTTATGCTGTGGCCCTACTGGGCTGAGGTGGATGGTAGAGGTTCTGGTACTGAAGTTGATTGTTGTACTGGAGTGTGCATAAATTCTGTAATGGATTTCTGTTCTGTTTTACCCCGCAGTACATTATACAACTGATGGTAAGGCATCAGCTGCTCTGGACATCGTTTCAGGGTCTTCTTCAGTGAAAAAGTCTAACTTTAAGTCAGTCAGTCAGTCAGTCAGTCGTCGGTCAAGTCAGTAAGTCGGTCAAGTCAGTAAGTCTGTCAAGTCAGTAAGTTGGTCAAGTCAGTAAGTTGGTCAAGTCGGTCAAGTCAGTAAGTCGGTCAAGTCAGTAAGTCAGTTACGGATGTGTGGCATTAGCATTAGTGTTGCAAAAAACAGGTACATCTCTGCAACAGTTGTATCCTTCCATTGTTGAAGCCTTGATTTTGGTGAAACATGAGAGTTGGCCACCATGTATTTGTAATAGTTATATGTTTGAGTAGCAGTAATGTTCATTAGTGTGTCATCAAAGAATAAACGGAAGTAATCAAATTCAGTGGAATCATTTGTTATAGGACAGTTTGGCTGAATTCCACTATTACTTTCATCAGATTGTGAAACATTTGACACAAATGAAGTATTTCCCTGCCAGTATCATACCCTGTCGGTCTGTTGGGTTATAATATTTGCCATTGGTGTCACGGCTCAAGTGTTGTCACTGATTGTGTTGTCGTCTCAGCTGGTGTTGTCGTCTCAGCTGGTGTTGTCATGGCTGGTAGTGTTGTCACTTGTGTTTTTTTTGGCATGGCTGGTACTGTTATCACCACTGTTGGTGCTATCACAGATCATTCACACGATCTTCTACAACAGTATCATGCTCCCATAGAACAATGAAACAGCACGAGTGAGAGCCAGACGTAGTGTGATGCCGCATCAGTTTTTGTTTCATGGGACATCATACTGTGTCACTATCACTGGAATTAGCTCTGTCCTCCTCATACATATATTCCTTCCACTGTCATTGCCCAAATCACTCCAGTCACTATCCAAATCAGGTAAAAAGCTATCAGCATTTACTATATGGCAAGGCCAGAGGTGGAAGGTACTGCTGTATCTTGAAGTGAACTAGCAGTTCCTTCATTCTTGGTCCTACCACCATTGCTATCATCTTTAAAACGAGAAAATGATCCTCCATTATTATCCTCAATGCTACTGGTGTCAAAATTGAGCAGAATTTTCGGTATTTCACTGCGAGAAAGGTTGGAGTGTCAGCCAGCTATGGTGAGCCTATGTTTACTGGGCAGTATTACCCACAATGTCCAACATATACCTACGCGGCCTGGATTTTTTCCCTAGGAGGCACGAGGTAGCTAGTGATCCAAACAATAGAGTTGAGGGCTAAAATGGAAGCACACTTGTGGTGTTGAAGGTTGGGGTTCTTATGATGATGTTTCCTACTACAGTGGTACCTCGAGTTACGATATTTTTTCGTTCGAGAATGCTGTTCAAGTGCCATTACCAAACGAATTTATCCCCATAAGGAATAATGTAAAATAGACTAGTCCTTTTACACCCCCAAAAATATACCTACAAAAGCATTTAAAAAAATAAACTTACATAAAAGGGCGATTTTGGGGACCATCATAACTCGAGGTACCACTGTACTACTATTACTACTACTACTATTTCTTTGCTAACACTCCACTCTTGCCTCTTTTTTCACAACAATTACTACTTTCTTATTGCTACCTCCCTCCATCACTGTTGTACTGTACTACTACAACATTATTTCTTTCTCCTGTTCTACCTTTCCCATCTCCTGTCCCCCTCCCATAATAGGTAATAGGTTGGTAGACAGCAGCCACCCAGGGAGGTACTACTTTACTGCCAAGTGAGTGTAAAACAGAAACCTGTATTTGTTTTACATGATGGTAGATTGCTGGTGTGTTCTTTTTTTTTTTTTTTTTTTTTTTTTTGTCTCATAAACATGCAAGATTTCACGTACATCTTGCTACTTCTACTTACACTTAGGTCACACTACACATGCATGTACATGTTTATGTATATACACTCATCTGAGTTTTCTTTGATTTTTTTTAATAGTTCTTGTTTTTATTACATTTCCTTTCACATCCATGGGGAAGTGGAATAAGAATCTTTCCTCCGTAAGCCATGCATGTTGTAAAAGTCAACTAAAATACCAGGAGCAATGGGCTAGTAACCCCTTTTCCCATATAGTCTACTAAAAAGAAAAAGAAGAAAACCTCCAAAGTGGGATGTTTGAATGTGCATGGTTGTAGTACAAATGATAAGAGATGATTGTGGATGTTATGAATGAAAAGAAGCTGGATGTCCTGGCTCTAAGTGAAACAAAGCTGAAGGGAGTAGGAGAGTTTCAGTGGGGAGAAATATATGGGATTATGTTAGGGGTTTCTAGTGAAGTTAGAGCTAAGCAAGGAGTAGCAATAATATTGAAGGATAAGTTATGGCAGGAATATAAATGTATAAATTCAAGGATTATGTGGAGTAAAATAAAGTTGGATGTGAAAAGTGGGTTATAGTAAGTGTTTATGCACCTGGAGAAGAGAGAAGTGTAGAGGAGAGAGAGAGAGATTTTGAGAAATGTTGAGTGAGTGTGTGGGGAGTTCTGAACCAAGTGAGAGAGTACTTGTGGTTGGGGATCTCAATGCTAAAGTCGGTAAAAATGCTGGGGTGCCAGGGGTAAATGAAAATGAGGAGCCTTTAATTGAACTATGTGTAGAAAGAGGTTTGGTAGTAAGTACTGGGGAACCTTGGTTTTCGTATGCCCTAGTTTGTATGTAAAACTATAGTGATTCTCTATGAAATGTATTTTTTATTAATATTTCCCATAAGAAATAATGTAAATCCAATTAATCCGTTCCAGACACCCAAACATGTTAACAAAAAATACATTTTATAGAGAATAACTATAGTTTTACATACAAACTAGGGCATACGAAAACCTAGGTTCTACTGTAATAAATATTTTATGAAAAAGAGGATAAATAAGTATACAATAGTATATGATATAGCATGAAATGAAAGTAGTTTATGTTATGTATTGGTAGATAAAAAGTTGATGGGTAGGCTTCAGGATGTACATGTTTTAGAGGGGCAATGGATGTATCGGATCATTATCTAGTTGTAGCTACAGTTAGAGTAAGTGGTAGATGATACAAAAAGGAAAATGTCAACAGTAAGTAAAAGAGAGGTGAAAGTTTATAAACTAAGGGAGGAACAAGTTAGGGTGAGATATAAGCAACTTTTGGCAGAAAGGTAGGCTAGTGCAAGTATGGGTAGTTGGGGGGGGGTTGAAGAGGGATGGGATATTTTAAAAATGCAGTATTAGAATGTGGGGCAGAAGCTTGTTACTATAGGAGGGTGGGTGCAGGAGGAAAGAAGAGTGATTGGTGGAATGATGAGGTAAAGGGTGCGATAAAAGAGAAAAAGGTAGCTTATGAGAGGTTTTTACAAAGCAGAAGTGATATAAGAAGGGCAGAGTATATGGGGAGTAAAAGAAAAGTGGAGAGAGTGGTGAGAGAGTGCAAAAGGAGAGCAAATGATAAGAGTGGGATAAACAAGTTAAGAAAGGCTAGGGAACGAATGGATTTGTCAGTTAAAAACAGAGTAGGGTGTTAGTAGATGGGGGAGCTGGAGGTATTGGGGTAAATGGCAGGAATATTTTAAGGAACTTTTAAATGTTGTTAAGAAAGGGAGGCAGTAATTTCATGTACTGGCCAGGGAGGTATAACATCTTTTGGAGTGAAGAAGAGCAGGATGTGAGTGTGGGGGAGCTGTGTGAGGCATTACGTAGAATGAAAGGGGGTAAAGCAGCTGGAACTGATGGGATCATGACAGAAATGTTAAAACCAGGGGGAGATATAATGTTAGAGTGGTTGGTATTTTTTTTTTTTATTAACACATCGTCCGTTTCCCACCAAGGCAGGGTGGCCCGAAATAGAAAAACTTTATCATCATTCACTCCATCACTGTCTTGCCAGAGGCATGCTTACACTACAGTTATAAAACTGCAACATTTAACATCCCTCCTTCAGAGTGCAGGCACTGTACTTCCCATCTCCAGGACTCAAGTCCGGCCTGCCGGTTTCCCTGAATCCCTTCATAAATGTTACTTTGCTTCCACTCCAACAGCACATCAAGTATTAAAAACCATTTGTCTCCATTCACTCCTATCAAATACGCTCATGCATGCTTGCTGGAAGTCCAAGCCCCTCGCACACAAAACCTCCTTTACCCCCTCCCTCCAACCTTTCCTAGGCTGACCCCTACCCCGGATTCCCTCCACTACAGATTTATACACTCTTGAGGTCATTCTACTTTGTTCCAGCCTCTCTACATGTCCAAACCACCTCAACAACCCCTCCTCAGGCCTCTGGATAATAGTCTTGGTAATCCCGCACCTCCTCCTAATTTCCACACTACGAATTCGCTGCATTATATTCACACCACACATTGCTCTCAAACATGACATCTCCATTGCCTCCAGCCTTCCCTTGTTGCAACATTCAACACCCATGTTTCACACCCATATAAGAGTGTTGATATAACTATACTCTCATACATTCTCTTCTTTGCTTCCACGGACAAAGTTCTTTGTCTCCACAGACTCCTAAGTGCACCACTTACCCTTTTACCCTCATCAATTCTATGATTCACCTCATCCTTCATAGACCCATCTGCTGACACGTCCACTCCTAAATATCTGAATACATTCACCTCCTCCATACTCTCTCCCTCCAATCTGATATCGAATCTTTCATCACCTAATCTTTTTGTTATCCTCATCACCTTACTTTTTCCTATATTCACTTTCAATTTCCTTCTTTTACATTCCCTACCAAACTCATCCACCAACCTCTGCAACTTCTCTTCAGAATCTCCCAAAAGCACAGTGTCTTCAGCAAAAAACAGCTGTGACAACTCCCATTTTGTGTTAGATTCTTTATCTTTTAACCCCACACCTCTTGCCAACACCCGCATTTTCACTTCTCCAACAATCCCATCTATAAATATACAGTGGACCCCCGGTGTTCGTTATGCTCCAAACTCGAACAATTACAGTGGACCCTCGGTTAACGAAAGGTCCCGTTAACGAAAGTTTCGGAAAACGTAAGCTTTTTTCGTAATCGGTTAGCGAAAAATTCCTCGGTTACCGAAAGGTATTAGACGCGTCCGCCTGCTCCGCGCAAGCGCAGGACACCAGTGAAGCGTTGTTTACCATTGAGAGAACATTACCCACCGTGCTCTTTCAAAGATTCACAATATATTTGGTGTCTTTTTTGGTGGTTTTAGTTATTGCCACTGTGAAATAAGTCACCATGGGTCCAAAGAAGCTTCCTAGTGGCACCCCTGTGGTAAAGAGAGTGAGGAGCACCATCGAACTGAAGAAGGAAATCATAGAAAAATATGAGAGTGGTATACGTCTGAGTGATCTTGCCAGGATGTACAAGAAAACTCCATCTACTATCGGCACTATCCTGGCACAGAGAAATGAGATCAAGAAAGCTAATGTTGCAAAAGGGGTTAATTTGTTAACGAAACAAAGATCGAAAACAGTGGATGAGGTTGAGAAGTTGTTGTTGGTGTGGATCCATGAAAAACAGAGAGCGGGTGATAGTATTTCTATGGTGATAATTTGTGAAAAGGCAAGGAAGTTGCACGCAGATCTTGTGAAGACAATGCCTGCAACCAGTGGTGAGGAGAGTGATTTTAAAGCCAGCAAAGGCTGGTTTAAGAAACGTAGTGGCATACACAATGTTGTGAGGCATGGTGAGGCAGCCAGCTCAGACAAACGTGCAGCTGAAAAATTTGTGCACGAATTCAAGGGGTTCGTAGAGGCTGAACAATTCCTCCCCTAACAAGTGTTTAATTGTGATGAAACAGGCCTGTTTTGGAAGAAAATGCCCAACAGGACCTACATTACTCAGGAGGAAAAGGCACATCCAGGACACAAGCCTATGAAAGACA
>WNWK01005937.1:37500-60000 GCA_009830355.1 Cherax destructor
AACGCGGAGAAAAAAGAACTCTTGTATACTCAGGCACTGTCAGACACACGAGGGGCCCGAAACAAGATAAGCAGGATACTAACACCACATGGGATATGGAAAAAGAAGACAGGGACAAAAGGGCACCACAGAAGCAACGCATGAGGGCTCAGTAACAACACATGAGAGGGTAGACAAAGCAGCAGACACACTAAACGCAGAGACCCCAACAATATACAGCAGTGGACATGGGCAAAGGAGTAGGCCGGACACACAGAGGAACACAGGGGCTACAACCATGACAGAACCGGAAGACGCTAATGCATCTCTGACGATGCAAAAGGAGACACTGTGGGAGGAGGAAAGGGAAAAGTCGATCTTTATCTACGGCCTTAAAGAAGTCGAAGGGGTCACCCATGACAGAAGAAAACTGGAGGAGAAAGAAGGGATTAAAGGTATCATGCTAGCAACAGGGGGAGACACGTCCCAGGTGACAAATTTTCAGAGAATCGGGTGGTACACAAGGGGAAGAAATCGGCCCCTCAAAGTAATCTTCAATGCAGAATCAGCCCGTACCATGATCCTGCAGGAGAAAGCACGGCTGAGGGCGACTCAGGAGTACCAGGATGTATACCTAGATATATATATATATATATATATATTTTTTTTTTTTATTAACACATCGGCCGATTCCCACCAAGGCAGGGTGGCCCGAAAAGAAAAACTTTCATCATCATTCACTCCATCACTGTCTTGCCAGAAGGGTGCTTTACACTACAGTTATAAAACTGCAACATTAACACCCCTCCTTCAGAGTGCCGGCACTGTACTTCCCATCTCCAGAACTCAAGTCCGGCCTGCCGGTTTCCCTGAATCCCTTCATAAATGTTACTTTGCTCACACTCCAACAGCACGTCAAGTATTAAAAACCATATGCCTCCATTCACTCCTATCAAATACGCTCACACATGCTTGCTGGAAGTCCAAGCCCCTCGCACACAAAACTTCCTTTACCCCTCCCTCCAACCTTTCCTAGGCCGACCCCTACCCCGCCTTCCCTCCACTACAGATTTATACACTCTCAAGTCACTCTGTCTCGTTCCATTCTCTCTACATGTCCAAACCACCTCAACAACCCTCCTCAGCTCTCTGGACAATCGTTTTGGTAATCCCGCACCTCCTCCTAATTTCCAAACTCCGAATTCTCTGCATTATATTCACACCACACATTGACCTCAGACATGACATCTCCACTGCCTCCAGCCTTCTCCTCGTTGCAACATTCATCACCCATGCTTCACACCCATATAAGAGCGTTGGTATAACTATACTCTCATACATTCCCTCTTTACTTCCATGGACAAGGTTCTTTGTCTCCACAGACTCCGAAGTGCTCCACTCACCCTTTTCCCCTCATCAATTCTATGATTCACCTCATCCTTCATAGACCCATCCGCCGACATGTCCACTCCCAAATATCTGAATACATTCACCTCCTCCATACTCTCTCCCTCCAATCTGATATCCAATCTTTCGTCACCTATTCTTTTTGTTATCCTCATCACCTTACTCTTTCCTATATTCACTTTCAATTTTCTTCTTTTACACACCCTACCAAATTCATCCACCAACCTCTGCAGCTTCTCTTCAGAATCTCCCAAAAGCACAGTGTCATCAGCAAAAAGCAACTGTGACAACTCCACTTTGTATTTGCTTCTTTATCTTTTAGCCCAACACCTCTTGCCAAGACCCTCGCATTCACTTCTCTTACAACCCCATCTATAAATATATTGAACAACCACGGTGACATCACACATCCTTGTCTAAGGCCCACTTTTACTGGGAAATAGTCCCCTTCCCTCCTACACACTCTAACCTGAGCCTCACTATCCTCATAAAAACTCTTCACTGCTTTCAGTAACCTTCCTCCTATTCCATACACCTGCAACATCTGCCACATTGCCCCCTATCTACCCTATCATACGCCTTTTCCAAATCCATAAATGCCACAAAAACATCTTTACCCTTATCCAAATACTGTTCACCTATATGTTTCACTGTAAACACTTGGTCTACACACCCCTACCTTTCCTAAAGCCCCCTTGTTCATCTGCTATCCTGCTTTCTGTTTTACTCTTAATTCTTTCAATAATAACTCTACCATACACTTTACCAGGTACACTCAACAGACTTATTCCCCTATAATTTTTGCACTCTCTTTTGTCCCCTTTGCCTTTATACAAAGGAACAATACACGCTCTCTGCCAATCCCTAGGTACCTTACCCTCTTCCATACATTTATTAAATAATAGCACCAACCACTCCAAAATTATATCCCCACCTGCTTTAACATTTCTATCTTTATCCCATCAATCCCAGCTGCCTTACCCCTTTCATTCTTCCCACTGCCTCACGAACTTCCCCTACACCCACAACTGGCTCTTCCACACTCCTACAAGATGTTATTCCTCCTTGCCCTACACACGAAATCACAGCTTCCTGTCTTCATCAACATTTAACAAATCCTCAAAATATTCTCTCCATCTTCCCGATACCTCTAACTCTCCATTTAATAACTCTCCTCTCCTATTTTTAACTGTCAAATCCATTTGTTCTCTAGGCTTCCTCAACTTATTAATCTCATTCCAAAACTTTTCTTATTTTCAACAAAATTTGCTGATAACATCTCACCCACTCTCTCATCTGCTCTCTTTTTACATTGCTTCACCACTCTTTTAACCTCTCTTTTCTCTCCATATACTCTTCCCTCCTTGCATCACTTCTACTTTGTAAAAACCTCTCATATGCTAACTTTTTCTCCCTTACTACTCTCTTTACATCATCATTCCACCAATCGCTCCTCTTCCCTCCCGCACCCACTCGCCTGTAACCACAAACTTCTGCTGAACACTCTAACACTACATTTTTAAATCTACCCCATACATTTTCGACCCCATTGCCTACACTCTCACTAGCCCATCTATCCTCCAATAGTTGTTTATATCTTACCCTAACTGCCTCCTCTTTTAGTTTATAAACCTTCACCTCTCTTTTACTTACTGATTCTATTTTCCTTGTATCCCATCTACCTTTTACTCCCACTGTAGCTATAACTAAAAAGTGATCTGATATATCTGTAGCCCCTCTATAAACATGTACATCCTGAAGTCTACTCAACAGTCTTTTATCTACCAATACATAGTCCAACAAACTACTGTCATTACGCCCTACATCATATCTTGTATACTTATTTATCCTCTTTTTCTTAAAATATGTATTACCTATAACTAAACCCCTTTCTATACAAAGTTCAATCAAAGGGCTCCCATTATCATTTACACCTGGCACCCCAAACTTACCTACTACACCCTCTCTGCATGTTTCTCCCACTTTAGCATTTAGGTCCCCTACCACAATTACTCTCTCATTTGGTTCAAAAGTTCCTATACATTCGCTTAACATCTCCCAAAATCTCTCTCTCTCCTCTACACTCCTCTCTTCTCCAGGTGCATACACGCTTATTATGACCCACTTTTCGCATCCGACCCTTATTTTAATCCACATAATCCTTGAATTTACACATTTATATTCCCTCTTTTCCTTCCATAACTGATCCTTCAACATTATTGCTACCCTTCCTTAGCTCTAACTCTCTCAGATACTCCTGACTTAATCCCATTTATTTCTCCCCACTGAAACTCGCCTACCCCTTCAGCTTTGTTTCGCTTAGGGCCAGGACATCCAACTTCTTTTCATTCATAACATCGGCAATCATCTCTTTCTTATCATCCGCACTACATCCACGCACATTCAGACAACCCAATTTTATAAAGTTTTTCTTCTTCTCGTTTTTAGTAGATTTGTACAGGAGAAGGGGTTACTAGCCCATTGCTCCCGGCATCTTAGTCGCCTCATACGACACGCATGGCTTACGGAGGAAAGATTCTTTTCCACTTCCCCATGGACAATAGAGAAAATAAAAAGAACAAGAGCTATTAAGAAAAAGAAGAAAAACCTAGATGTGTGTATGTATATATATGCATGTGTATGCCAGTGTAGTGTGACCTAAAGTGTAAGTAGAAGTAGCTAGATATACCTGTTATCCAGCGTGTTTATGAGACAGAAAAAAGACACCAGCAATCCTACCATCATGTAAAACAGTTTCAGGTTTCTGTTTCACAGTCACCTGGCAGGACGGTAGTACCTCCCTGGGTGGTTGCTGTCTACCAACCTACTACCTATAATATATATATATATATATATATATATATATATATATATACCGGCTTCCTTCCCTTCACGCCACTAGTTAATAGTTAAAAGCGGATAAACTTCGCCATAGGTTTCACTTTTCCATGAACGTGTAATTGTCTAATGTTTTAATTGACTTGCTAAAGATTGCAACTATAACTTCACATTTCGTCTACTTCGTCTCTCAGAATCCACAGAAGGATGTGTTTTGGTCCCATTGTCTTTGCGGTATCTATCTCTTATCCAATTATCAATTTTGTTTACTTGTCTTATCTAATTATCAATTGTGTTCACTTGTAGCTGTTGCGTCTCTCCGCCTCTATGTGAACTTCGGACTCTATGTGAACTTCGGACTCTATGTGAACTTCGGACTCTATGTGAACTTCGGACTCTATGTGAACTTCGGACTCTATGTGAACTTCGGACTCTATGTGAACTTCGGACTCTATGTGAACTTCGGACTCTATGTGAACTTCGGACTCTATGTGAACTTCGGACTCTATGTGAACTTCGGACTCTATGTGAACTTCGGACTCTATGTGAACTTCGGACTATGTGAACTTCGGACTATGTGAACTTCGGACTCTATGTGAACTTCGGACTCTATGTGAACTTCGGACTCTATGTGAACTTCGGACTCTATGCAAAATGAGACTTGTTCAATCTTTGGGAATATTTATAGTAGAGACGTTTCGGAAGTCAGTGGCTTCTTCAGTTTTGGAGTGAGAAAGCGAAACATTTCCCCAATAAAAAATCCCCAATATTTCACACGTTTCTCATTGTTCAACTTGTTGCTTTTTTAAACCATTTACATCATATTGACTCTGTGCTTGCCAGTACTTCTGGCTGCGAATTTCTCTTCTGCCTTCCAGCATGTTCCTGCTATATATTCTACCATTTCGATAATTTTCTTTCCATCTCGCTCCCTTTCCCTCGCCACTCTATTTAGGAATTGTCTTTTTCCTTTATTGGCTTCTCTTTGAAGTCAAGTTTGTCCCTTCCCACTCAGTGCTTCCGCATTCACTTTCGTGAGGTATTCAAACTTTAGAACAGTTTGAATACCACGGGTTCTCTCGAAATGAATATTCAATACACCAGTCACTTAGGATGAAAACAAGGTCCAGCCTGCCTGGTTCATCCCCTCTCCGGCCCGAGACACCAATGTCTTGACCTGTTGTTGCTGGCCTGGTTATCTCTGCTGCCACTTCTGATCTCACTACCAGTTATTAGTTATAAGCATCTTGCTTGACCTGCAAGAACAGTAGTTGCAGGTGTAGCACCAGATGACAAGTAATGACATCATAGTGTTTGTACTGTCTCTCAAGCAGTAGCAGACACCTGGTAGACATATCAGTTCTTATTTATCCAGCGAGCCGCGGGCAGCCTCTATGACTTCTGGTTAAGATATGCTGATTTTTTGCAACTAGGAAGATTCCTGTCTCACGAAATCGTAATGAGACGATTGCAAACAAACCATACCCCAGGTGGGGTTAGAACCCGAGATCAGAGAGTCATAAAACTCCAGACCGACGCGCTAACCACTGGGCCAGCTGGCTACAATAAGATTCATCCAACTAGATATTGTAGCCAGCTGGCCCAGTGGCTAGCGTGTCGGTCTGGAGTTTTATGACTCTCTGATGGCGGGTTCTATCCCCACCCGCGGTATGGTTTAGGAAGATTCCTGAAGTCTTTTACATCCTTATCTCAATGTATCACCTACTTTCCCTGAGTATAGTGGGCTGAGAGGGTGGTAGGTGGCGCTGGAGTCAGCATTACCCTTACCCCTTTAACACTCATACGACCAAAACAAACACACACACACGTAATCTTTTCTTTCAGACAACATTGCATACACTCACATTGCAACACAGAGTGACTGGCAAGGGCTGCAGGTGGCTACTGAAGAACTTTCATGATAAAGAAGGATACAAGCTAGAGTGTACAGGGTGGTAAATAGCTGCCTGAGGCAAGGTCTAACACATGCAGTATAATTTTAGGAAGTTACTTCATGAACCGGATCTTTGATGGTCGTGAGCATTCATTCCTGTGTGTGTTTATTATGTATTTTTCTTACAATTGTTACCAATCTTGATTTTGTAATGACTTAGTCGTTTCAACGTAAAGCTTAACTTTATTTTTCTCCCCCACTTGAAGGAGCTCAGTTGATCAAGAGTGTGAACCACCTGTGATAGTAGCAGTTTCTTTTATACAGTCCGAGTGTTATAACCAGGTCAACAAAACCCCGAGCGTCTGAAAAAGTTACTTACGTTTGGCAAAATATCTTGTTAAGTTATTTCTTAATTACACAGCCTGTGTGCACGAGCACCTACCCCATGTGTGTGATCCTGATGTTATGTGAGTCTTGTTACTGTATCTAGTCGGCACTACCTTGTGTCCGGAACCTCAGCCAGCTGGTTCATCGTCTCTTTAACGGTTCACTCAGACCTGCGTCTGTGTTCTACACTACTAATACCCTCCTCATTAAGACTCTGCCTATAAAGAATTAAAAGACAAAATTCCGTGACTGGAACAATATACATTCTCGTTTGAGCGGGTTATTTGTGTATGGCTGAGGCCTACGTTACCAAGGGTGTGTATGTCTCAGTCTTTGTAGATAAATGGTTCAGATAACCTCACCTGTCTACACTATATAAGTCACTTCTTCGCACTTATGCTGTATTCTTTTCAAGATTCATGGAGTGATTACATCGACTCAAGGTTGAGGGAGTGATTACCTCGAACTCCTCCTGTTCTTCATCATTCTCCTTTGTATGGACTGATGAAGCCACTGTGTGGCGAAACGTTTCCTCAATAAAGATACCCGAGTGTTGCACATGAGTCTAATTTATTATTTTAGTCTTTACTTTGTTGTGACTAAATTATCTGCTTCCATCCTCCATGTTTGTTTACGTCACACAGGACCACAGTGAGTCAAAACTTGTCAATTGTTGTATACGTCTTAATTTTGTTTAATTTGGTTCGAATACGTTTTAGTTTTTCATCGTTTGATTCAGTTAGATATTTTTGTATATATTTTAGTTATTCAATTTTTGTCAACATTAATTTTCCAATTGCTTACATTTTCGTGTTTTCATATTTTCCATTTTAATTTTGAAGAGGACGATCGAGTAATGTGGGAAACACTGAGGAGGTTCCTCGCTGTTCACACTGCCAGACCAGACAACAACGTTACCACGGAACGGGTGGGGTTTGAACCAACTGCGAGTGAGTCCTAAAACTCACAGGGCAGAAGGTTTAGCACTTGCCATGGGTTCAACACCCCCTTCCCCCCAGTAGGATTTCTCTTTTCTAATTACATATTTTAACTAGTAAGTCAGCATAGACCCTAGAAGCCTAGTATGTTGCGATGACACTATTAAGGCTTATTAGTCAACATGGGAACTGATATTGAACATTATTTTCAAAGAGATAATGGATGGTCTAGGGAGCCTAATATTCTATATTTGTTTGATGAGAACGTACTTCCCTCCAAGTTTATTTGATTTTCCCAGAATATCTGTACTTGTAGTCGCTTCCCAAGTTCCTTTTGGTGCGTAATCAACTGCTAAGATAAATGGGATATTTAATTTATATAAAAAATGAAGAAAGCTGTAAGCGGATTGGGTTTGTCAGTTATGGATAATGTTACCTGGCTACCGTATCCTCTTCTGGGTAACAAAATGGTGTGAAGATAGACCTAAGAGTCTGGAATCCTTAGTTCAACAGATGCGTGCACTCCAACCCTTCATGTGTAACCAGAAACGGACCGCCCAGGGCATCCGTCACCTATCAGGTGGCTGGACCCCTGCCAGTGTGACACTACCTCCCAGGGCATCCGTCACCTATCAGGTGGCTGGACCCCTGCCAGTGTGACACTACCTCCCAGGGCATCCGTCACCTATCAGGTGGCTGGACCCCTGCCAGTGTGACACTACTTCCCAGGGCATCCGTCACCTATCAGGTGGCTGGACCCCTGCCAGTGTGACACTACCTCCCAGGGCATCCGTCACCTATCAGGTGGCTGGACCCCTGCCAGGGCGACTCCAACAAACTGCTGTGGGCCAGAGACGTGTTTTCACTGCTCAGCTAACGGGCGTTCCATTTTATAATAATAATAATATATTTATTTACTACCAGTACATGTACAAGGTATACAGACCATAGCTGACATCAGTGACATACTACTATATAGAAAGCCCCTTGTTATGCTGAGCATTTCCCGCAAATTAGGTCAGTTTCGTCCCAGGATGCGACCCACACCAGTCGACTAACACCCAGGTACCCATTTGACTGATGGGTGAACATAGACAACAGGTGTAAAGAAACACGCCCAATGTTTCTACCCTGGCTGGGAATCGAACCCACACCCTCACCTTGTGAAGCGAGAGCTTCAGCCACCAGGCCACTAGCGGCTTTGACTTTAGTTTTTCGTGACATTTTTTCAGTTTTTTTTTTTAACCAGCTCAGCGGCCCACCGGGCATTACCCAAATGCCCCTATGGGAAACTAATATGATATTATGTTATGGAAACGCATCGCTCTCCAAGAACTTTGTCAAGCTTTGTCAAGCTGGACAAAGCTTGGCAAAGCTCCTGGAGAGCGAAACGTTGCTACAATAAAATGTCACATTAGTTGCACTTGTGTCCTTCAACCTAATATTGTCAGTAATTCTACCATACTATCTGATATTTGTTAAGCTGACTGACAGACAAGGTGATTATTGAACGTTACTCAGAATTAACAGCAGTCGAGATGAGCAGCCTTGCTGATGACTGCATAAACCATGCCAAGTATCACCCTGACTATGTTGTGAGGGATACGAGAGTTGTAGTGAGAGTTCTCTCCAGTAAGGTGACAAGTGATCCATACAACATCTAGTTTGTGCAACAATATCGTACAGTCTTCGTGAGGAAAACTGAAGTGACTAATTTTACCTGCACACAAGTGTAAACTGCTCTCTGAATCACAGGACAAATGTCTCTGAGACACATGTGTATATGCTTGTCTTCTTAAGCCACATTGTTTATGTTTCACCCACGTGTATTGTATGGAATTTGAGGTGATTTTCTACCACATGTGGGATCACAAATGAAGTCATGTATTTGGAATATCGCTTTTTTATATACAACTTTAATTTGTGTGAACTATTTCCTTCATTGGGTCTGCTTACATTCTGGGACTACAAGTTTTGTAATGTAAGTTTTTGCAAGTGTTACTTTGGTGTTTTTTTGGGTGATAAAGCGCTTCTTTCAGAGGAACGTCGATTCTAGCACTGCCTGTCATCCTCTCTGGACACTACACTCTGGGACAGTAAGAGATTTGTTGAGCTAGGAATCTTAAGAGAGTTAGTTAACTACCCGGACCTCTGTCGATTGTGAGTATCCATTCCTCTTTGTTTATTATTCTGGAAATCTTTTACCAGTCTGTAACGCCATGAGTTTATAGTCTTAATGACCTACTTGTCATGATAATTGTTGTTTGTGTTTCTCAGCCCAAGTGTTGTGGTCGGCCCAGAAAAACTCAGAAAAGTATGTATGAAAGATATACAAGAAAAACATTTCGCTACAATTGTCTTGACACTAAGGACTCCAGTGCAACACCAAGTTTAAGAACGTACTAAGTGACAGAAATAAATGCCACAAAATCTATCCATGAAGGAGATCGACTTAGCAAATTTTGCCTTTTCCAAACTAGGCAAATTCTGAAATGCTGTAAACTGGGTAAGAAGCTTCTTCAAATATTTCCCTTCAGCCCGAGTACGGCAGCATGTATGGCCTATCATACATCCACAGACAAGGAATTCCCCTCGTATCCATTTCCCCGGGCAAAACTCCTAGGCGCATTCAGTATCTAGGAATTTGAACTCCTAGTAAAAAAATACCGCTAATTTTACGGCGTCCTTCTTGAAAATACTAGGAACATCAACGTTAAGATAATAAATACTTCCTCTTTCTGACATTACGTAATGAACTATCCCTTTACTATTCACTAGGGACACAACTATTCAAACTATTGTATTTGTTTGTGAAAAAGTGTTAAGAAGTGCCAAGCAAGGCACAATAAACCCGCTTCAACATTCTTAGGTTCCTATATTCTTAGGAGCGACAAAGAAGGTTGGGTTGTTTAGAAGAGATATAGAGGAAAGAGATGTAGAGAGGAACACAGAAGAGACGGATGGATTGTTAGGAAAGAACAGGGATATCGTTGGGTACTTAGGGAAGGACAGAAGGGAAAGATGGGTTGTTAGGGAAGAAGTTAGAGGAGAGGGACTGGTTGTTTGGGAGACACACGGAGCTGATGAATGGTTTGTTGGAGTATGACATAGAAGAAAGGGATGGAATGTTAGGACGCAGCCATAGAGGAGAGTGATGTGTTGATGGGTACCATATTTTGCGGCTTATTAGAAGCATTTTTTCCATGAAATGTCTCCAAAAACCATCCTGCGTCCTATAAACTGAAGATCAATGATGGGAGCTATAAGTTTGGGGTGTAGGGTGGGCTCTAGCTCTCCCAGTTACGTCCGATGCCGAGCCTTTGACACTAAAACAAGTCTTATAGCCGCGTCTTATAAGCCGATAAATAAGGTAAGTGGTTGAGATCGGAGAAAGATACTTGGAGTGTTCTCATCAAGCTGAGCCTGTGAAGGTCAAGTCTCATTTCCAGGTCTCGTATTGTTCCTGTTTCCATTATGTGCGTCTTTAATGTTTAGATCGCCACTCAAACAATGAGTATGAGGGACATAATAAAGTTATCAAGCTAAGTGAATTCTTATTCGTCGAAGAACCATAGTTATTGGTGTTTTTATCTTCCATGTATATACCATGTATATACCATGTATATTCATTTCTAACAATATTATGTATTAATTCCCTTCATTTCGTTTATTCCCGTAGTTTTTCACTTGCCAGTCTGTTCTTCATCTCGCGTCTCTTATACTCTTTAATATCCTGACGGCGCATTTTAAATAAAGCGACTTGTTTAACCAACACCAACCTATGGGAACCTTACAAGAGGCGCTCACTGTACCATCCTGGGTGTGTTTTCCTGCTAACAGAAACTGGATTTGATTCCATCAGGTAAGAAATTTCCAAACAAGCGACTGCCATGGTACTGATCCATGGAAGACTTCTCTCGCTACCATAGGTTATGACAGTTCCTGCCATTCTATCACAATGTTTTCTTTCTATTTGGTCTTTGGATAATTTTCCCTCTTATAACTAATTGTTCTTCTGTATTTTGTTCAAATCTGTGTGTGTGTGTGTGTGTGTGTGTGTACTCACCTAGTTGTGGTTGCAGGTGTGTGTGTGTAACAGAGGAGAGTGAGTGTGTGAGTGTGTGTGTGTGTGTGTGTGTGTGTGTGTGTGTGTGTGTAAGTGGAGAGTGTGTGTGTGTCAGTGGATTGTGTGTGTCAGTGTAGTGGGTGTGTGTGTGTGTCAGTGGAGTGTGCGTGTGTGTGTGTCAGTGGAGAGTGTGTGTGTGTCAGTGGATTGTGTGTGTCAGTGTAGTGGTGTGTGTGTGTGTCAGTGGAGTGTGCGTGTGTGTGTGTCAGTGGAGAGTGTGTGTGTGTCAGTGGAGTGCGTGTGTGTCAGTGGAGTGTGCGTGTGTGTGTCAGTGGAGTGTACTCACCTAGTTGTACTCACCTAGTTGAGGTTTCAGGGGTCGATTTATAGCTCCTGGCCCCGCCTCTTCACTGGCCACTACTGGGTCACTCTACCTGCTCCATGAGCTTTATCATACCTCTTCTTAAAGCTATTAATGGAACCTGCCTCCACTACATCGCATCCCAAACTATTCCACTTCCTGACCACTCTGTAACTGAAGAAATACTTCCTAACATCCCTGAGTCTTCAACTTCCAACTGTGTCCCCTTGTTGCTGTGTCCCATCTCTGAAACATTCCGTCTCTGTCCACCTTGTCAATTCCTCTCAGTATTTGATATGTCGTTATCATGTCCCCCCTTTTTCATCTGTCCTCCAGTGTCGTCAGGTCGATTTCCCTTAACCTCTCCTCATAGGACATACCCCTTAGCTCCGGGACTAGTCTTCTTGCAAATCTTTGCATTTTCTCTAGTTTCTTTAATTGCTTGGCTAGATGTGGGTTCCAAACTGGTGCTGCATACTCCAGTATGGGCCTAACGTACACAATGTACAGGGTCCTGAACGATTCTTTATTAAGATGTCGGAATGCTGTTCTTAGGTTTGCTAGGCGCCCGTATGCTGCAGCAGTACTCACCTAATTGTGGTTGCAGATGTCGAGACTCAGCTCCTGGCATCGCCTCTTCGCTGTCCGCTACTGGGTCTCTGCTCTCCCTGCTCCATGAGCTTTATCATACCTTGGCTTAAAACTATGTATGGTTCCTGCCTCCACTATATCTTTATCTAGACTATTCCACTTCCTGACTACTCTGTGGCTGAAGAAATGCTTCCTAACATCCCTTTGACTCATCTGAGTCTTAAGCTTCCAGTTGTGTCCCCTTGTTTCTGTGTTTCCTCTCTGGAACATCCTGTCACTGTCTACCTTGTCGATTCCCCGCAGTATTTTGTATGTCGTTATCATGTCTCCTCTGTATGTGTGTGTGTGTGTGTGTTTCAGTGGAGTGTGTGTGTGTGTGTGTGTTCAGTGGAGTGTGTGTGTGTGAGTGTGTGTTGTGTGTGTGTGTGTCAGTGGAGTGTGTGTGTGTGCCAGTGGAGTGTGTGTGTGTGTCAGTGAAGTGTGTTTGTGTGTGTGTGTGTGTGTCAGTGGAGTGTGTGTGTACTCACCTATTTGTGGTTGAAGGGGTCGAGTCATAGCTCCTGGCCCCGCCTCTTCACTGATTGCTACTAGGTCCTCTCTCTCTGTGCTCCATGAGCTTTATCAAACCTAGTCTTAAAACTATGTATTGTTCCTGCCTCCACTATGTCGCTTTCTAAGCTATTCCACTTCCTGACAACTCTATGACTGAAGAAATACTTCCTAACATCCCTTTGACTCATAGGAGTCTTCAACTTCCAATTGTGACCCCTTGTTTCTGTGTCCTCTCTCTGGAACATCTTGTCTCTGTCCACCTTATCTATTCCTCGCATTATTTTATATGTCGTTATCATGTCTCCCCTAACCCTCCTGTCCTCTAGTGTCGTCAGGCCGATTTCCCTTAACCTTTCTTCATAGGACAATCCCCTTAGCTCTGGGACTAGTCTTGTTGCAAACCTTTGCACTTTCTCTAATTTCTTGACGTGCTTGACCAGGTGTGGGTTCCAATCTGGTGCTGCATACTCCAGGATGGGCCTGACGTATATGGTGTACAGAGTCTTGAATGATTCCTTAGTGAGGTATTGGAACGCTATTCTTAGGTTTGCCAACCGCCCGTATGCTGCAGCAGTTATCTGATTGATGTGTGCCTCAGGAGATGTGCTCGGTATTATACTCACCCCAAGATCTTTTTCATTGAGTGAGGTTTGCAGTCTTTGGCCACCTAGACTATACTCTGTCTGCGGTCTTCTTTGCCCTTCCCCGATATTCGTGACTTTACATTTGGCAGGGTTAAATTCAAGGAGCCAGTTACTGGACCAGGCTTGCAGCCTGTCCAGGTCTCTTTGTAGTCCTGCCTGATCCTCGACTGATTTGATTCTTCTCATTAACTTCACATCATCTGCAAACAGGGACACTTCTGAGTCTATCCCTTCCGTTATGTCATTCACATATACCAAAAACAGTACAGGTCCTAGGACTGACCCTTGTGGAACTCCACTCGTCACAGGTGCCCACTCTGACATCTCGTCACGTACCATGACTCGTTGTTGCCTCCCTGTCAGATATTCTCTGATCCATTGCAGTGCTTTTCCTGTTACGTGTGCCTGATCCTCTAGCTTTTGCATTAATCTCTTGTGAGGAACTGTGTCGAACGCCTTCTTGCAGTCCAAAAAAATGCAGTCTATCCACCCCTCTGTCTCGTGTCTTACTTCTGTTACCTTGTCATAAAACTCCAGTAGGTTTGTGACACAGGATTTTCCTTCCCTGAAACCATGCTGGTTGTCGTTTATAAGCTTGTATCTTTCTAGGTGCTCCACCACTCTCCTCCTGATGATCTTCTCCATGACTTTGCATACTATACACGTCAGTGACACAGGTCTGTAGTTTAATGCCTCGTGTCTGTCTCCTTTCTTAAAAATTGGGACTACATTTGCCATCTTCCGCGCCTCAGGTAGTTGCCCAGTTTCAATGGATGTGTTGAAGATTTGTGTTAGTGGCACACACAACATCTCTGCTCCCTCTCTAAGGACCCACGGATAAATATTGTCCGGTCCCACCGCTTTTGAGGTATCAAGTTCACATAGCAGCTTCTTCACCTCCTCCTCAGTTGTGTGTATTTCATCTAGCACTTGTTGGTATGCCTCCCTATTCTGAATTCCTGGAGTCCTTCCTGTCTCCTCTGTAAATACTTCTTTAAATCTCATGTTGAGCTCCTCACATACCTCTTGGTCGTTTATTGTGAACTCCCCACCTTCCTTTCTCAGCCTGATTACCTGGTCCTTGACTGTTGTTTTCCTCCTGATGTGGCTATACAACAGCTTCGGGTCAGACTTGACTTTTGATGCTATATTATTTTCATATTGTCGCTGAGCCTCCCTTCTTACCTGTGCATATTCGTTTCTGGCTCTTCTGCTAATCTCTTTATTTTCCTGGGTCCTTTGTCTTCTGTACTTTTTCCATTCTCTATTACACTTACTTTTTGCCTCCCTACACTTCTTTGTGAACCAAGGACTCGTTCTGGTCTTCCCATTACTTCTGTTTCCCTTGGGGACAAACCTCTCCTCTGCCTCTTTGCATTTGGTTGTCACATATTCCATCATTTCTTTTACTGGTTTTCCTGATAATTCTCTCTCCCACTGAACGTCTTGTAGGAAGTTCCTCATGCCTGTGTAGTCCCCCCTTTTGTAGTTTCGTTTCTCCCTTCCTATTCCTGCTCCCCTCTCCACTTGTAGCTCAACTATATAATCAAAACACAGAACCAAATGATCACTAGCTCCAAGGGGCCTTTCATACGTGATATCATCGATGTCCGAACTACTCAAGGTGAATACTAGGTCCAGTCTTGCTGGATCATCCCCACCTCTCTCTCTGGTAGTGTCTCTAACATGTTGATGCATGAGGTTTTCCAGTACCACATCCATCATCTTGGCTCTCCATGATTCAGGACCCCCATGGGGCTCTAGGTTTTCCCAATCAATCTCTTTGTGATTGAAATCACCCATAACTAGTAACTTTGCTCTTTCCATGTGGGCTCTTCTGGCTACCTCGGCTAGTGTGTCTACCATTGCTCTGTTGCTCTCGTCGTATTCTTCTCTTGGCCTCCTGCAGTTCTGTGGCGGGTTGTACATTACAGCAATTACCACCTTATGGCCCTCAGACTGGAGTGGAGTGTGTGTCTGTGTGTGTGTCAGAGGAGTGTGAGTGTGTGTGTCAGTGGAGTGTGTGTGTGTGTGTGTGTGTCAGTGGAGTGTGTGTTTGTGTGTGTGTCAGTGGAGTATGTGTGTGTCAGTGGAGTGTGTGTGTCAGTGGAGTGTGTGTGTCAGTGGAGTGTGTGTGTCAGTGGAGTGTGTGTGTTAGTGGAGTGTGTGTGTGTCAGAGGAGTGTGAGTGTGTGTGTCAGTAGCATCAAATAGTTTTTATCATTCAGACCGAGTCGCCAAAAGTTTTGGGTCCTTATTTAGGTAATAAAGAAAAATAAAACACTGTCTAAAGTGCTATAAAACTTTACAAATCCTTCTCGGCACTGAATTAATTTTCTAGAAACTAACCTTCATTACCGGAAGTGGTCATATTTTCCAAATACTTGTAAGATCATCTGAGAGTGTGATGACAGGAACTGTGGGCGTGTACAAACTAGTTCTGCGCACTTAGCATGCTATTTTGGAGATGACTTGAATTTCTGGCGTTTTGGCATTTGGGCAGCCAAGGAGAAAATAACAGGAACTCGAAGTTACCAATATATATATTTTTTAGTTGCAGTGAGTATATAAGAGCAAGTTTTAGATGTGCTTGTCAGAAGGTGAGTGTCAACGAGTGAAGCTCCACGTCTGTACTGCTGGTGAGTATTGTGCTGAGTTATGAGTCTTAGCAGAGGCTGTCAGTCTGTTGGTGAATATTGTAATGATTTGCCTGAGTGAATGCCTGGAACACAGTGTTCTTATTTAGTTCGTAACACAAAACACATCTCCTCCTATCGGCTTCAGGTTTTTAAAACTCATGTGTAAAAACTAGGCCAAGATTTTCTGAAGAATTAGCATGTACAGGTGCATGTACAGGTGCATGTACAGGTGCATGTACAGGTGCAACTGAAGTTGTACGCCCCCTTCACAGCATCCTGGAACACTTTGGGTAACTTTCTAAACCGCCACCGTGTGCAGTGCCAGATCAACTAGGCTATGATGGATGTGGGGCAGCAGGCCTCCAGCAGCAATAGCCTGGTTGACCAGGCAAGCACCAGACGAGCCTGGCCCATGGCCGGTCTCCGATATTGAAACTCTCGAAACTCTTCAAAGGTATATCAAAAGTAAGGTGAAATTCAAGTGTTCATGTGCACATCTGGTAATGTTGTCTTAAAAAAGTGCTCTATAAACACGTTAAATATATTTAAGTGTTCCTCTGTCTTAGCTTTAATATTAATGGCTGATGCGTCTTACGTGCAGAAAACTATCAAACAACTTCCTAAATCCACTATTTATTTTTATAAAACTTGGAATCAGTAGAATCTCTTCCATAACTGGAGAATGCCTCTTCTGATCGAATTCAAATTTTCAGTCCATGAATGTTTTGCAAAAAGCAATGTTAGTGTTACTGGGCTGCATTATACGCAGTAACCATTTTTATTAAATAATTATTTTGATTTCATTCCAATAAATGTTTAGGAGCAACCTGAAATTTGTATGAAAATATGAGACTTTGACTTGTTAGATTCTGGGCGATAAGATTTTTAACCCCGGAGGGTTAACCACCCAGGATAAACCAAGAAAGTCAGTGCGTCATCGAGGACTGTCTGTCTTATTTCCATTGGGTTCGACAATCTTGTCCCCCAGGATGCGACCCACACCAGTCGACTAACACCCAGGTACCTATTTGCTGCTAGGTGAACATGACAGCAGGTGTGAGGAAACACTTCGAAATGTTTCCACCCCGCCGGGAATCGAACCCTGGCCCTCCGTGTGTGAAGCGAGAACTTTAGCCACCAGGCCACCAAGGCCACCGGATCCTGGATAATGTTTTCCCTGATACACTAAAAACTTTCTATGTTGATTAGCTTTATTAAAATAAATCTTTATTTTTTCTTATCAAATTGAGCTTTCTATAAAACAATTGTTTATTTTAGAGCATCGAAAAGAATTTTGAACTGAATGCAATTGAAGAAGAAATACTGAAAAACATTGAAAACTCGTATTTTGAATTTAAATAAGCTTATTGAGCAGAGGACACCTGCACTTTTAAATTGTTTTACAAACATTTCCCTAATAATAGTTGACCATTCTGAAAAGTTGTTGCTGATTGCATAAGTCATTCTGAAGATGTAAAGGAAAGCTTGTGATCATGTTAAGGAATATAGTAACACCGTAGCTGACAATGTTACTTCTCTTGCAACACAATATTTACTATTTAATATTTCTATGAGGTCAACATCATCTAAATCTTATCATAATTCATATTTTACGTCCTACCCTAGAGTAGAGCATAATATTTAAATTTTATAACATTTACTGTTGTATTTCGTTTCCTAGTATGGTCAATATTACCTATTCCTTTTAAAGTTAGTATTGATCTTCCAACCCTTGTGTGGTCAACACCGCTGAAACATTACAAACTAATGAACCTTTTCTAACATTGCCATTATGTGCCCATTATTATTTTGAAATAGAAGACAGGATGCTAAACCAGCTTTTATACAGCTGATATCAGTCTATTCATCTGGTAACATTGTCCCAACAAAAGGTTGAATTGCTATATTGTATTTTTATATCCATTATTAATTATCATGCTGCATTTGGCTTGTACATCCAGTGTGTTAAAATATGGTCTGGTACTACACACGTATTTTATCCATTAGTGACACTAGCCAAGAAAAATGAGTTCAATATGTTAATTTACAATTAATCTGAAAAAAACGCTTTTATTTAGAAAGTTTCCCCATTGTGTAGAGGGAATACGAGTACCTTTTTTCCAATTAACGTTAGTTCTGTAACCTTTATTATTGTCACCACTATGACAGTCTCTTCTGTCAAGTCTGAAAATATTTAACTTAAAGATTATAATGTCTGACAACTGAAGTAACCAGCTGTAATGGCGCCGTGTCTTCTTTCAGTAACACTGAGAATGTTAAGCACTCATATATAACACTTCTATTTGGCTTCTATGAGTGCAAATCCAGCATTTCTTGTCTTGAATGTTCTCATTATCCATCCTATCATTTTCTTCGCAGTTGTGATCATGGCACTGTTGTGATCCTTGAGAGTGAGATCCTCAGACATTACCACTCCCAGGTCCCTTACATTATTTTCCGTTCTATTGTAGGATTAGGGTTTGAAGTATACTCAGCTCAAATACACACACACAACACACACACACACACATGACAGGGACGGGAAATCCTATGTCACAAACCTACTGGAGTTCTAGGACAGGGTAACAGCAGTAAGACAATAGAGGTGGGGGTAGATTGCGGTTTCTTGGACTGTAAGAAGGCTTGTGACACAGTTCACACATGAGATTAGTGCAAAAGCTGGATGACCAGGCAGGTATAACAGGGAAGGCACTGCAATTGATCAGGGGATACCTGTCGGGAAGACATCATCGAATCATGGTACGTGACGAGGTGTCAGAGTGGGCGCCTGTGACGAGCGGGGTTCCACAGGGGTCAGCCCTAGGACCGGTGCTGTTTCTGGTTAATGTGACCGACATGACGACATGACGGAAGGAATAAATTTCGAAGTGTCCCTGTTTGCAGATGATGTGAAGTTGATGATAAGAACTCAATTGGACGAGGACCAGGCAGAACTTCACAGATATGGAAAGGCTGCAAGCCTGGTCCAGAAACTGGCTACTGGATTTCAACACCACCAAGTGCAAAGTCATGAAGATTGGGGAAGGGCATAAAAGGCTGCAGACGGAGTACAGTCTAGGGGGCCAGAGACTACAAACCTCACTCAAGAAAAATGCTCTTGGGGTGAGTATAACACCAGGCACATCTCCTGAGGCGCACATCAACCAAATAACTGCTGCAGCATACGGGCGACTAGCAAACCTAAGAACAGCATTCCGACATCTCAATAAGGAATCGTTCAGGACCCAGTACATTGTGTACGTCAGGTCAATATTGGAGTATGCAGCACCAGTTTGGAACCCACACCTAGCCAAGCACGAAAGGAAATTAGAGAAAGTGCAAAGGTTTGCAAGAAGACTAGTCCCTGAGCAAAGGGGCATGTCCTACGAGAAGAGGTTAAGGGAAATCGACCAGTCGACATTGGAGGACAGGAAAGATAGGGGTATATGATATATAAAATAATCGACAAGGTGGACAGAGACAGGATGTTCGAGAGATTGGACACAGCAACAAGGGGTCACAATTGTAAGTTGAAGTGAGGGAAGTATTTCTTTAGTCATAGAGTTGTCAGGAAGTGGAAAAGTCTGGAAAGTGATGCAGTGAAGGCAGGAACCATACATAGCTTAGAGAAGAGGTATGATAAAGATCATGGAGCAGGGAGAGTGACCTAAGTAGCGACAGTGAAGGGGCACGGCCAGGAGCTCTGACTCGACTACTACAATCACAAATAGGTGAATACACACACACACATCACTTGGCAATCGTCTTATCTTCCAGCCATTATTAAACTAATCAGTGTTTCTCTGTCTCCCTCAGTGTGTCACTGTCTGAACAACTACCATCATCATGAAGGGATTCATAGTTGTGTTTCTGGCAGCTGCAGTGTTGCTGGCTATTACAGCTCAAATTTCCGGGGCAGGAAGCAACGATACACACAAGCAATGCATTAGAGGTACAGTAGTAGCAATAGTAATATTAGATGTAGTGATACAAGAACCCAGCGTACCTAAAGTAGTAATTGTTGGAACATAACTAGCAGTTACTATTAGTATTAGTAACATTAATAAAAATCGTTCTTAGTTTATGTAAAATATCCTAGTACAAGAAACTGAAGTAAACGCTGCTGTAGCAGCTGTGGAATCATTACAATAGCAGTTTTTTGCTGCATTATTAATAGCAAATAACTAGCAGCACTTGCTGGTGCACCAGTAGTAGTAGCTGCAGAACAATCCTCAATAGCATTAACTTACGTAATAGTACCATTAGCAGCACTAAATACTGCATGTCTATTTCGCTTATATGAATAGTAATTATATCAACAGTAGCAGTAGCTCCTCTAGTAGTACCATTAGCAGACTGCCTCATGCAATAGTAATATTAGTACGACTATCTCCAAGTAATATTTGTATCATTAGTAGAACTAGCTGCTGCAATATCATCAGTAGTACTAGCTGATTCAATGGAATTCTTTGCAGCATTCACTGTTGCAACATCAATAGAACAGTTGCAACGTCAATAACACTGTTGCAACATCAATAACACTGTTGCAACATTATTTGCACAGTTGCAACACCAATGACAGTGTTGCAACATCAATAGCACTATTGCAACATCAATAGCACTGTCGCAACAGTGTCATTATTAACACTAATTGCAGCAGTTATATCATTAGTAGTACTAGATGCTTCTGAATTAATATCACTACCTGCAATAGTAGTACTATTAACAACACTAGTATCAGCTGTATTATCAATAGTGGCACTATCTGCTATTCTAGTATCATTAGTAGCACTATCTGTTGTAGTAGTATCATCAATAACACTCAATGTTTTAGCAGTATCATTAGCAGAATTAGCTAGTAACACTAGCTGCTGCAGTAGGATCATTAATAGCATTTGAAGCTGCAATAGTATCATTAGCAACACTGCTGCATTAGATTTTTTAATAACACTTTCTGTTGCAGTAGACTCATTAGTAACATTTATAAAATAGGATACATTAGTAGCACGATCTATTCAGGGGCATCATTGCAGCAGTTGTATACATGCAGATTAGCCGAAATAAATACACGTTACACACAACAAAATTGATTCTAGTCGACATTTTTTAAAGGTTGTTTATCAAATCTACAGAAAAAAAGGAGAAAAAACTGGCAAAATGTGAAGGGAATAACTGTAGGAAAGATATTTAAGTGGAAAGTTAGTTCACATATTAACTGGGGAGGAAAAACCACGTCAAATGCAGCGAAGATGGATAAGTGGGAAGTCAGGTCACAGGTAGAGAAAAGAGGACATATCATGTTATAAGGTAGCATAAAAAAGGAAGTGGTAGATCTGGTATAGGAGACATCATGTTGGCAGGGTCTTGTGGGAGAAAGTTACCTTCCTGTGTGCTAAATAATTTGCTAGTCCATAAATGCCTTGAGTCTCATCGATTTTTTATATAACTTGATGAGTGGTGACTCCTGTTCCTCACTGCTAATCCTGGCGTCCCCTGTTAAGATAACATTGTCTTTGCCCCAAGCTATTAACTATGCAGTTTTGTTTATATGCCACTAGCGTTGTTTGTGTTATGAATCTTGAATGTGTAATTTTATTCTTAATCTTTGACATCAAATCAACCAGCAGTTTCATTTTTGTAATATTTGTTGCAGCCCGTGAAGGGTTGAGACGCTTGCAATGTGTTTGTAATTACGCCAACATGATGTCTCCTATACTAGATCTCCCATATTATCTCTCCTACCATCTGCAGGCGTCATAATATCAACTATTATTATTATTAATAGCTGTAGATGACAAAGTATTAGTAGTTGTAGCAGTATTAGCAGCTGCAGGATTAAAATTAATAATAGTCGTAGTAATATCATCAACAGTGGAAGCAGAAACTGGGAAAATGTTAGCAAAATTAACAGTATCAGTAGAGTTAGCAACAAACACAACACAGAACTGATGTTCCGAAGAACAATAATAACCAAGAATAAATCGTTACTACAACTAATGTAGGCGCAAATATTGTGCTGTATAATAATAAACTCATTGCTAACACTGTATTGTGCAGTAACACATGGTTTAGCACATAGTGTGCACATTATCCTTTTATTATACCATGTGGAACAATAAAACTTACTTTTCCTTGCAGATAAGTTGTGCAAGAACAATGCAACATGTTTTAGTTGTGTCACATCGTATTTGACTCATGCACAACT
>WNWK01005937.1:62500-112852 GCA_009830355.1 Cherax destructor
TCAGGAAACCTATGACCTTACTTCAGGAAACCTGTGACCTTACTTCAGGAAACCTATGACCTTTCTTTAGGAAACCTAATGATTGGTGGACTGTGGGATTCTATAGTGGGATGTTGGGTTGGGGGTGTGAGCGTGGGTTGTAGTTTGTGTTGGGATAGTGTGCTTGGTTGTTGGGTGTTGGGGGTGGTTCTGTGTGTGCTCGCTCTTGTTGCTCTGCCCTGCTCTGGTTGTCCTCTGCTGATTCTGTCCTTGTCTCTCCTCTTAGCTCCTTTCGCCTTTGTGTCCTCTCCCTCAGCTGCTGTCATTCTGTTTTTGTTCTGTCCCGGTCTAGGAACACCCTCCTGTATTCTTCTGTTTCCTTCAATCGTGGTTTCTCTTGGAGGATTCTGTCCCGCACTGTTTCTGTCCTGAGAATCACCTTGAGCGGTCATTTTCTCCCCTTCGAGTACCCCCCTATTCTCTGAAAATTTACAATCTCGGACATGTCTTCTTCACCTATTTCTTTGAGGATGTTCTCAATCTCCTTTCTTTCTGCCTGCCGTCTTTTAGTGTGTGTCCTTCCCTCTCTCTCCTTCAGCCCATGAATAAACACTGCCTTTGCCCTCTCCTCCTCCCATTGCCTTTCTCTCTGCAGTTCTGGTTCCTGTTTGTACATGGCCATTTTCTCCCTTTGTTTTTTCGTGTAGCTCTTGGTGGCATGCTTTTGCCTCTGCGTTTGCCCTATTCCCCTCTCCACCTGCTCCCAGCTGCTCACACCCATCACTCATTGGCGCTGCTTGGTAGGCAGATATGGCCGTAGCGTAAGTTATATCACCTTCCTTCCCGATGGGCCCCCCTAATGCTGTGTCTTTTCTGTAACCTGCTTCAGCCTGTTTAACTCATTTTCCAGGACCTTTATCTTGACTTCTGCAGCGTGTGTGTGTGTGTGTGTGTGTGTGTGTGTGTGTGTGTGTCTTGTAATATAAATTATTATAACAAACTATATATTATAAAAATGCTTCTTTAAATTATTATTAATTTAAGTCAATGACATTATCACCTCAGGTTTCAACATGTTTCCCATCAAGTGGGTAAAGTCAACATCTGTACCGTCATGTTTGCGCACCACCTGACGACCCACCTGCATAATACCACCCGCTGACGACCCACCTGCATAATACCACCTGTTGAAGAACCACCTGCATAATACCACCTGTTGACCTCCCATCTGCCTAGTACCACATGTTAACGCTAGACATGTCTTGCACCTGTTGAAAGCTCTCTGTTTACTCGAGGTGTCAGTAGAAATATTCAATAATAAAAACTAACAAAATATGCAAATTGTATTAACCAAGAATAAAGAAGAAGAAGCAGCAAATGAAGTTTGCGGAGAAAAGACGAACGAAGATGAAAACACAGAATTAAACGTCAGTTAACAAAAGACCTGTAAAAGCAACACCTCGAGGAATACTTGATAAAACAACCACTGATATCAACAACAGCGAGAACTTACGATATAAAAGCAATCATTTTCAACATTAGCAAGAACAAAAGCTTCGTTAACAATGACTCACGAAATCGTAATGACACGATTGCAAACAAACTATACACGGGTGGGGTTCGAACCCGCGGTCAGAGAGTCTCAAAACTACGTTAACAGTCATTATCAACAGCTACAAGACAATATGTTATATCACTTATGATCAATTAGATGAACATAAGCTACAACAATTATTACCAACAACAGAAAGAATGAAGCCAGCAGCTATCAGCAACAGCATAATATAGCAGCTATCAGCACCAGCATAATATAGCAGCTATCAGCACCAGCATAATATAGCAGCTATCAGCACCAGCATAATATAGCAGCTATCAGCACCAGCATAATATAGCAGCACGCTCTTCTCAGTTCGTAAACATTTATTTTATAATTTCTGCTCCAGCTGCTGTACTACATCTACATTTTATCTCTAATAATTAATTTCATGTTCACGTCTCTTCTAAATCAATCAAATTTATTTACTCAGTCTTTCAATAAATTGGCTTTTAGTAGTCTTGTATTTCATTTATATAGACCTTAATTTTTGTAACATGAATATAGTCGAGTGTATGTTCAAATAAAGTTCACGTCTGGTTTATTTATGTGTAAACTTGCACATAAATTATTCCAGTTATACCTTAACATGCAGTAAGAACATAAGAAAAAAGGAACACTGTAGCAGGTCTACTGGCCCATGCGAGGCAAATACAATTCTCCCACCGGCTAAAGCTAATGCCTTGACCTAGGCAGGTCAGTTACATTCACTTAAGGAAGGAGCACGGCATTTGACCTAGTAGCACAAGCTAGTCAGGTCCAACTCACACTCACCCACACTCACTCATCTATTTATCTAACCTATTTTTAAAACTATACAAAGTTTTAGCTTCTATGACGGTACTCGGGAGTTTGTTCCACTCATCCACAACTCTATTACCAAACCAGTGCTTTCCTGTACCCTTCCTGAATCTGAATTTTTCCAACTTAAAACCATTGATGTGAGTCCTGTCTTGGCTGGATATTTTTAGCACGCTATTTACATCCCCTTTATTTATTCCTGTTTTCCATTATAATGAAAAAATAGGAAATCAAATGAGGGAGAAAATAGGCATCGATTTCCTCATGACAGTAGTCAAATGGGGAAGCAAATGAAACAATTAGCAGAGAAACGGTGGAAGGAAGAGGGATAAGAGGAAAAATGATAACTGCAGCTTTAAATTATAAAGAAACTGGAAGGTGAAATGGGGAAACCTGAAAGAGGGTTTGAAATGATGCTACAGGAAACAGACTTATGCATAGATTTATTCACAGTATACCAGACTGAAGTAGATGATATAAACTCCTAGAAAACTAGTTCACTAAACTAGACTATCGGGAATGAAAGACAAAGGTAGAAAGATGGGGTTGTGTACATCCTTCAAGAGAGTATACGAGACACAGTTATCAACAGATGTACTCTGTCTCACAGGGATTAATATGGCATTATTACAGAAAAGTTATAAATTAAAGAAATACATTAATTTGGTATTATTACAAAAAAAGTTACAAATTAAGTAATACATTAATTTGGAATTATTACAAAAAGTTATAAATTAATACACTGATCAATTAAGAATAAAAAAATCCCAAGCAATAGAAGCCTGTAGAATCCACAGTGCCATTTTAAGAAGCAGTAGAGGCCTTTGGAATACACAGTGCCATTGTAAAAAGCAGTAGAGGACTTTACAATTAACAGTGCCATGGTAACAAGCAGTAGAGGCCTTTGGAATACACAGTGCAATTGAAAAAAGCAGTAGAGGCCTTTACAATTCACTGTGCCATTGTAACAAGCAGTAGAGGCCTTTGCAATCCACAGAGCAATTGTAACAACTAGTAGAGGCCTTTAGAATAAACAGTGTAATTTTAACAAGCAGTAGAGGCCTTTAGAATCCACAGTGCCATTGTAACAAGCAATAGAGGCCTTTAGAATCCACAGTGCCATTGTAACAAGCAGTAGAGGCCTTTAGAATCCACAGTGCCATTGTAACAACTAGTAGAGGCCTTAAGAATCCACAGTGCCATTGTAACAACTAGTAGAGGCCTTTAGAATCCACAGTTACATTGTAACAACTAGTAGAGGCCTTTAGAAGCCACAGTGCTATTCTAACAATCAGTAGAGGCCTTTAGAATCCACAGTACCATTCTAACAACTAGTAGAGGCCTTTAAATTAGACAGCGCCATTGTAACAACTAGTTGAGGCCTTTAGAATCCACAGTGCCATTCTAACAAGCAGTAGAGACCTTTAGAATCCACAGTGCCATTGTAACAAGCAGTAGAGGCCTTTACAATCCACAGTGCCATTGTAACAACTAGTAAAGGCTTTTAGAATCCACAGTGCCATTGTAATAACTAGTAGAGGCCTTTAGAATCCACAGTGCCATTGTAACAACTAGTAGAGGCCTTTAGAATCCACAGTGTCATTGTAACAACTAGTAGAGGCCTTTAGAATCCACAGTTCCATTGTAATAACTAGTAGAGGCCTTTAGAATCCACAGTGCCATTGTAACAACTAGTAGAGGCCTTCAGAATCCACAGTGTCATTGTAACAACTAGTAGAAGCCTTTAGAATCCACAGTGCCATTGTAACAACTAGAAGAGGCCTTTAGAAACCACACCGACAAAATATGAAGCGGAAGTCATGAGTCAACGCATAAATATTGATAAGTGTACATTAATTTGATAGATTACAGGTTTTTGGTAGAATTAGAGTATTAGGAACTAATAATAGAATTCAGAATTCAAATCGAATATGACAAGAGCTCAGGTAAGATGGAGGAGGAAGAAGGATGGGTAAGGATGGAAATACTGGAAAAGGATGGGAGGGTGGAGGAGAGGAGGATAATAAAGGTAAGTGGTCCAACCACCTTGGCGCAAGTGGTACAGATGTAGTGCAGGTGTGAGATTGTTGCTGGAATCAGTGGTGACGAGGCGAGTGGGGTTGTAGAGCAGGAGGCAGGCAGGAGACGGCAGCAAGGGCCGAGGAGGCAGGAGACGGCAGCAAGGGCCGAGGAGGCAGGAGACGGCAGCAAGGGCCGAGGAGGCAGGAGACGCAGCAAGGGCCGAGGAGGCAGGAGACGGCAGCAAGGGCCGAGGAGGCAGGAGACGGCAGCAAGGGCCGAGGAGGCAGGAGACGGCAGCAAGGGCCGAGGAGGCAGCTAGTCACAGTGATTGGGTGGATGGAAGCTTGTTATATGGGTGGTGGTGAGCCATTCAGGTGAGATTTAAACTTCTTTCTTGTGAGGTATTCCACTTCGTATGGGTGTATGGCGCTTGTACCAGGATCGTTGACGGCTCTGAGTATAGAAGCGATGGCGACGGTGAATCCAGGATCGCAGGTAAACTTGACAGTTCCGTCCTGGAGGCGATGGGTGAGTTCTTTGCCAATCATTGCGTTGTTGTATTGGTCAGTGGTGAAAAACCGAGTACCAGGGGTATCGATGTATACCACCATCTTCTCCTCAGGGGCTGAGGCAGCCCTAGGAGGGATGGCAGTAGATGGGGTTTTTCTTGGGCCGAGGCAGTGCGAGTTACAACTCCAGGTAGAAGTGTTTTAGGTTGCTTGCCTGGTGGTGGCTGAGTTGTTACATGCGAGGTCGCTGATTGGTTCGTTCAGTGGTGTTGGTGGAAGGCGAGAACGCTGATTGGTCCTTTGCAGTGTTGGCGGCTGAAGGCAACGAAGGCACCTCATTGGTTGGAGTTGGAGTGACGTCACTGGGAGGTGATGGTGGTGCACTTACAGTTGTTGGTGTTGCAACATTAACTAAGTTTCCTGTAATCTTGAGAATGTCTGCAGAAGGTGGAGAAGCTGGGAAGATAAACTTGGGTATGCTGTTGAGTTCAAATAGCTCGTTTATAACAGTGTTTAAGGAGCCAGGCATCGCCATGTTATGTATGTGAGCATACAGCAGACAGTAATGTATCTTTGTGGGGTCACATGCTGGAGGAGTGACGGTGGTGGTGGAGGGTACAGTGGCTTTGAGAATTTTTGTGGTATCTGCCTGTAATTTAGCGATGGCTGCATGTGTAGGAAATTTAGAAGGTAACTTCTTCTGTTCAGCTTCTTGGGTCTTCGCTACTTCACGACGTGTGGGACATCGAGCAGCAAGGGTATGATGGTCATTCTTGCAATTTAAACACTTAGGTGGAGTAGTGGCGGTGCAGGTCTTGTAGTCGTGGCCCTCAGTCTTTTGTAGTGTGTAGATACGAGTAACAACATTGTGCTACATGATGATAACGTTCACCTTCAAAGTGTTTTGAGTTGATAAAATAGTAGTAAATGGCCAGACCGTCAGCCATAGCTTGGGCAGCCATAGTCACATGTGTGAAGGTGATTTTCAAAATGGATGATGCTGTTGGTATCTTAGAAATATTGTCAACCTTTGCCCAAGGATTCTGATCTTCAATAGAAGTCTTCAGGTCGTCATGAGGTTGAGAAGTGATCAGTTTATCAAGCCTTTTTAAAAAGACAGATCGTTTGGCACGATTTGCTGGAGATGACATGACTTGAAAGCCACGGTCTGAGAGAGTAGTCATAGCAGATGAGGTGAGTAGTTTTTATGTTTCCACATCGTCGTCGCAAACTACAACAAATGCTTCTTTCAGGGTCAGAATGGTGTTGAACTAGACATGAGGGCCATTACCAACTGCAGTGGCAAGTGCAAGCTTCGTAGAGTCATTCAACGTCCCACTGGAGTGTTTAATCTTAACTCTGTTTGGAGAATTCATGTTGATCCAAGGATGAAGACGAAGGTAAAGGTTCCCCTCCCCAACGGTGATCGCAGGGAGACTGAGAAGGAGCCAGAGTGTCTGTGACTGTACGAGACGAAGTCTACAGAGCCTGTATCCAATCGTGTATATCCAATGTCTAATAGAATTAAAAAATGTAATTTTAGGCTTTTAATTTAAGTTTACACTAGGTAGAAATGAGTAGGACAATTAGATAAGTAGTGACACCTAGCGGCTCTCCAGCTAATTAGTGAGAAAGAAGAACGCTGGTAGCCATCTTTGGACAAGGACCCATGCCATCAGCACCTCCCAACGAGTTATATCTCTTGAGTCCCACATGGTTTTCTAAGTTATCTGGCAGTCAAAAACGTACTTCAGAGGCCTTACACCAAAATGGAGAAACAAGTCTCTGTGCCAGATCCATTGGTGATACAAATTTCTGTATTCTGCCCCTAGTCACGTGGCCACTAATTCTGGGTGGGGAAATCAGGGATAGTTAACTTATGGTTAATAAGCATGTTAATGACCAACTATCAGGTAATTTGTAATGGATATTTACTTCAGGTTTTACAGATTCTACTCCTGAAAGTGTTGCAGAAGCCACTTGTGCGACTGAAACGATGGGAGTCTTGGGGGCGGTGTCAACAGTCCTTGCTAGAGACAGCTTCTCACAAGGAGGCAGACATTACACATTTTCATAACTATGTACACACCACCTGGTGGCTAAAGCTCTCGCTTCACACGGCGAGAGTCTGGGTTCGATTCCCAGCGAGGGTAGAAACATTGGGCGTGTTTCTTTACATCGGCTGTCTATGTTCACCCATCAGTAAAATGGGTACATGGGTGTTAGTGGACTGGTTTGGGTCGCATCCTGGGACAAACCTGGCCTAATTTGCGGCAAATGCTCTGCATAACAATCGGCTTTCTATATGGTAGTATTTCATTGATGTCAGCTATGGTCTGTATACCTTGTACATGTAGTAAATAAAGATATTATTATTAATTTTCTTACCTATGTTTTTTGTTGTTAGTGTGTCATAATTGATACCCAAGTGCCCTGCAACGTGTTGGTCAACAAATGAAAAACTGTACATAAGAAGAGATCCTGTAGATGACCGTAGTGAATTTATTGATTCAACAAGTGCGAGTAAGAGCAACTGTTTTTATAACCGTCTCACTATTTAGTCTCCTTTCATCTTGTCGAGATGTAAATTTGTGTGTGGTAGCTGACTGTGCTCTTTAAATACTAACAGCTAGATGGGACGGTACTTCCATTTTCTAGGCTAAATTCACTCAAAATAATATAGACATATCAGAACTGCCTTGTTGCCAGGACGTTTTCTTTGAACACTTGAGACCAACGTCAAGTTCTGCCGGAATCAACATTTTCTAAATTCATATAACTTCTAAATTCACTTAATTATCCCCAATACGTCTGTATTACCCCTGTGGTTTAGCGCTTCTTTTTGATTTATCATAATCTTATAACTGACCAACAGTAAATTTATCTAGGTGATTAATCGGACTGGATGCAGCACATGATAGACAAATTAATCAAACCTTATTTGCAATAAATAATAAGATTGCTTAACCATAATTATTATATTCACGAAATTCGTTGAATATGCATGAGTTGCATCTAATAAAACACTGAGGATGCTAAATTGGGCCACCACTCACGGGTTTAAATTTTCTAGTGGCAAAACTCATCAAATTACGTTTACTAGACGTTCAGTGGTCTTTGATCATCCATTGTACCTATACGGCTCACGTATTCCAGAACGTGATACAGTCAGGTTTCTCGGCCTCCTGTTTCACCGTCGATTGTCTTGGAACTTCATATTACCTCTCTTAAGGCAACTTGTCACACCAGGCTGAACCTCCTTAAAACCCTCGCACATCTTTCATGGGGGGCTGATCGTAGAACTCTCCTTCGTCTACATTCAGCCCTAATTTTATCAAAACTCGATTATGGTGACCAGATATATTCGGAGGCCTTCCCTGCTACTCTTTCCATCCTTAATCCCATTGATCACCAGGGATTACGCTCATGCCTTGGTGCATTTCGTTCTTCCCCGGTTGAGAGTCTCTATGTAAATGCGAACATTCCATCCTTATCCGTCGTGATGCACATTGCATTCGCTATTATGTTCGCTCTCATGACCTCCGCAATCCTTCCATGTATAGGATTGTTACAGATGGTAGTAGACGCTCGTTATTTGTTCGTCGCTCCTGCTTACTTCGTCCCATTTCTCTTCGTCTACATTCACTCCTGTCTTTCCTTCAGCTACCACCTCTATATGTTCTTGTGACATCTCCATTTTCCCTACCCCCTTGGGAAGTTCCTGCTGTCCGTGTCTGTTCTATTCCTCTACCTTGCGCGAAAGCCCAACTACCTACGGCGGCTTCTCGCTCTTTTTTTCTAGACCACTTCCGTTCTCATTCCCATGCCATCGCAGTATACACCGATGGTTCCAAGTCATCTGACGGCGTCAGATTCGTAGCAGTGTTTCCGGACAGCGTCGTGCGAGGGCATCTATTACCCTCGGCTAGCATATTTATGGCTGAATTGTATGCCATTCTTGTGGCACTTATCCGTATTGCATCTATGCCTGTGTCTCCATTTGTGGTCGTTTCAGACTCCCTTAGTGCTTTACAGGCTATCCGTAAAATTGATACACCTCACCCCCTAGTTCTTCGTATCCAACTTTGGTTACGCCGTATCTCTAGCAAGCACAAAGCTATTGTTTTTTGTTGGGTCCCTGGTCATGTTGACGTACAGGGCAATGAACAGGCAGACACTGCTGCGCGGTCAGCAGTACATGACCTTCCAGTTTCATATAGAGGTGTTCCTTTCACGGACTATTTTGCGGTCATTGCTACCCACCTTCGCACCCGTTGGCAACAACGCTGGTCTGACCTGCTAAATAACAAACTTCATTCTATTAAACCGATTATAGGTTTCTGGCCTTCTTCTTGTCACTAATGTCGGGGTTGGGAGACTACACTCTCATGTCTTCACATCAGCCACACTCGTCTTACTCACGGGTATCTCATGGAGAGGCTCCCTGCCCCTCTCTGTGAACATTGTCAGGTTCCAGTGTCTGTTCGACATATTCTGTTGGACTGCCCACTCTATCAACGAGAACGCAGAATTTACCTTCAACGGCGTCTTCGCTCTGCGGCCCTTTCTTTACCTTCCCTACTTGTAGATGGACCCTCCTTTAATCCTGACTCTCTCGTTGACTTTTTTGACAGAAACTGACTTACTACACAAACTCTGAAGTTTATACCTCTAGCACCTCCCTTAGTCCCTTCTACCTTGATCTTTTGCTACCCTCTATCCCTGCACTATCCACCATCCTGCTACACTCCATGCCCTACTAATCATCCATCTCCCTCTTACAACCCATTCTCCCTGCATCCTGCAATAACCTGCAGCGCTGTATAACCCCTGTGGTTTAGCGCTTCTATTTGATTATAATAATAATAATATATTAAACTGGAGTGAGGGGAGGCAGTAAATATGTTTAGTTATTTGTAGACAAATGGTTCTATGAGAGGTGAGGAGAACCAAGAGAAAATAAAAGTGCGTTGTGCATTGAGTCATCTGTAGAGACAAAGAACTTTATCCAAGGATTTAAAATGAGAATGTGATGAGTATAGTGGTACCAAACCTGCTGCATGATGTGAAACATGGGTTTTTAAAGCTGCAGCGAGTAGGTGACTGGAGACAGCGAAGATTTCATGTTTGAAGGCAATGTGTGCCGTTAATATTATTGAGAATATTCTCATCAGAATGCTCATGAAATACTAAGGAGGTTTGGACATTTAGAGAGGCTAGACGAAAATAGAACTACTAGGAAGGCTTATAAAACTGGGGTGGAGGGAAGGAGCGGTAGGGGCCATCTTCGAAGAGGGTGGATGCATGGGATAAATGAGGCTTTTGTTGTTAGGGGCTTGGACATCCAACAAACTGGCGTGAGCGTGAGATATTAAAGACTGAAAAAAAGAGATTTTCATGATTCGAAGTGTTGTTATAATGTGAGTAAGGTAACATTTATGAAGGGATTCAGGGAAACAGATTAACCTTACTAAGGTCATGGAGGTGGGAAGTAAGGTACCTGCACTCAGAATGAGGTGTTGAGATGCTGTGTTTGGAGGTCATCTCAACCGTGATGGTGGCTGAGGTGTATCTACTGAAAACATCTCCTATAAAAGCACTGAAATTGCTCCTCTGTCCAAACATCAGACACCCATCTTTTACATAACTTTATCATAAAATCGGCTCAAAAATACATGTCAACCTTGTTAATCTTTTAATTAAATTATGGCACAACATAAAAATTACAGCTGCACCTTCCTTGCTTTCACTGATCAAAATTGGTATACGATGTACTCAAATTCAGTTTTTTTTTCCAGTTTCTTCTGTTTCTAGACCCAGCAGAGCAAGATGACAGAGTCTGCCTTGGCTCATGGTGGCTCTGAAGTAAGATAATATTAGTGTTAACTTGCTGAATGACCCCTCACAGCCAGCCATGGAAACTGCATTGGTTAGTTAGCATTATCTGAACATCAGTGCGAAGATTAGGGAAGACGTTCTCATCTCCATATTGAATAATAAATTCAAAACGCTCTTCAGGTCTTGATATTTTCATATTGGCCTGACTTAATAGCAACATTCTGCAATCCAAAATGTACAGCTGCTGTTCATCAACATCAGAGCTGCACATTCACCCAAATTTTCGCACTTCTTTAGGTGGTTACTGTCAGCGCCATAACACAGACCCTAGACCGAGAAGGAAGCCAAAGTTGTCGTCAGTATCGTGCCAACTTTGCGTCAGTGTCGTGCCAACTTTGCGTCAGTGTCGTGCAAACTTTGCGTCAGTGTCATGCACACGAGTGAACCTTTCATCCATTTCCAGTATTCCAAGTACCACTGACAATGCAGCCAAGTCTGCCCACCCCCAGGTGGGGGAATGTTGGGAAGGGGGGACAACGCCTAGAGAGGTGTCAATTCTGTATATACTGAATTACTAAGAAGTAGCCTCGTAACTCCTAGGCTAATTACTACATTTACTACATTACTACTACATATATTTAAGTTAAGTTAGATAGGGTTGTTAGCTTACTGTAGTATTATACGTCCCATACATTAATGACGCCTTAGGCAGCCCAGCCTGCCAATTTGAGTGCCGACGGGGGCAGGTTGAGCCGACGGAGGCAGGTTGAGCCGACGGCGGGCAGTCCCAAAAAGGCTAGTGTCCGAGATAAACAAATCCCCGGTCGTGCGCGGTAAACTACCAATCGTGTAACACGTACCAGTCACGTACATGCAGCTATAACAGACTCACCAGGTGATACCCGACCTTCTACCTCTGCGTAAGTATTCGAGACCTTGAATAGATAGAATTTTCAGAGGGGTGTGAAAAATTTATTTTAGGCGTGATTTACCGTCCTCCAAACTTAGATAGGGAACAAGGGAGACTACTCTGGGAGGAAATTGTTAAGGCCACAAGGCATGATAACGTAGTAATTCTAGGGGACTTTAACTTTAGTCAGATTAATTGGAATTTCTTGACAGGGAATTTAGAATCTAACGACTTTTTAGAAGTAGTTCAGGATTGCTTTTTGAAGCAGTTTGTAACAGAACCTACAAGGGGAAATAACCTACTTGACTTGGTTCTGGCAAGCAAGGAAACCCTTGTTAATAATTTAGAAATTACAGAGGAACTCGGCTCAAGCGACCACAAGTCAATTACCTTTAGCATTGAATGGATGTATGATAGTAGGGATAATTCAGTAACGGTCCCAGATTTTCGCTTAGCAGATTATAATGGACTTAGAGAACACTTATTAACGGTGGACTGGAGTGACGAAGAGAGGTATCAATATGACAGTTTTCTTAACACTATACAGGCTGCCCAAAGAACATTTATCCCATATAAAGAAATTAGATCAAATAGAAATGACCCAAAATGGATGAATAATAGGCTCAAGTATCTTTTAGGGCAGAAGACAGGAATTTATAGGCGCATAAAAAGAGGTGAGGGTCATCTTATAAATCAGTATACTGACATTAAGAGGGATGTTAAAAAGGGGATAAGAAAAGCTAAACGGGACTATGAAATTAAAGTTGCTAGGGATTTAAAAACTAACCCAAAAAGTTTTTCCCAGGTTTATAGAACAAAAGTTAGGGATAAGATAGGTCCCCCTAAAAATAACTCTGGGCATCTTACTGACAAGGAGAATGATATGTGCTCTATTTTTAATCATTATTTTCTCTCGGTTTTCATGCAGGAAGATACTAATAATATCCCAGAATTTAATTTAAACAGAGGCCCAGAAGAATATAAATTATGTAATATCACAGTCACTAGCGAAATGGTTATGAAACAACTAGACCGACTGAAACAAAATAAATCACCGGGTCCTGATGAGCTTTTTGCAAGGGTTCTTAAGGAATGCAAAATGGAACTCTGTGAACCAATATCTAACATTTTTGTAGTGTCTGATATGTGGAAGATGGCTAATGTAATTCCTATTTTTAAAGCAGGGGACAAGTCACTACCGTCAAATTACCGCCCAATAAGCCTGACCTCAATTGTAGGCAAATTACTAGAGTCAATTATAGCTGATATTATTAGAAACCATCTAGATAACCATAATTTGATTAATGATACTCAGCATGGATTCACGAGGGGCCGTTCCTGCCTATCAAATTTATTAACCTTCTTCAGTAAAGCTTTTGAGGCTGTTGATCACGATAAAGAATTCGATATTGTTTATTTAGACTTTAGTAAGGCTTTTGTTAGAGTACCGCACCAGAGACTGTTAAAGAAAGTGGCAGCTCATGGCATTGGGGAAAAAGTGTTGTCATGGATCGAGTCATGGCTCACCAATAGGAAGCAGAGAGTGTGCATAAATGGGGTTAAATCCGAATAGGGACTTGTAACAAGTGGTGTTCCACAGGGATCAGTCTTAGGCCCGTTGTTATATATAATATATATTAATGACCTTGACGAGGGAATTACTAGTGATATGAGCAAATTCGCCGACGACACGAAGATAGGTAGGATAATTGATTCAAACATAGATGTCATAGAACTTCAGGAAGATTTAACATAAGAACATAAGAAGGAGGAACACTGCAGTAGGCCTGTTGGCCCATACTAGGCAGGTCCTTCACAATTCATCCCACTAACAGAATAATTGCCCAACCTAATTTTCAATTCTATCCAAGAAATATGCTTTAATGATTCTATTAACTCAAGTGCGAGTCCCACTCAAATCCAACCCCTCTCACTCATGTATTTATCCAACCTAAATTTGAAACTGCCCAAGGTCCTAGCTTCAATAACCCTACCAGGCAGACTGTTCCACTCATCAACTACCCTATTTCCAAACCAATATTTTCCTATATCCTTTCTAAATCTAAACTTATCCAATTTGAATCCATTATTGCGGGTTCTCTCTTGGAGAGATTCCTCAAGACCTTATTTATATCCCCCTTATTAATACCCATCTTAAACTTATATACCTCGATCATGTCTCCCCTCGTTCTTCGTGTAGTGTCTGATACGTGGAAGATGGCTAATGTAATTCCTATTTTTAAAACAGGGGACAAGTCGTTACCATCAAATTACCGCCCAATAAGTCTAACATCAATTGTAGGCAAATTATTAGAGTCGATTATAGCTGATAACATAAGAAGCCATCTCGATAGGCATAATTTGATTAATGATACTCAACATGGATTCACCAGGGGCCGTTCCTGCCTAACTAATTTATTAACTTTTTTCAGTAAAGCTTTTGAGGCAGTTGATCATGATAAAGAATTCGATATTGTTTATCTGGATTTTAGTAAGGCTTTTGATAGAGTACCACATCAGAGACTGTTAAAGAAAGTGGCTGCTCACGGCATTGGGGGAAAAGTGTTTTCATGGATCGAGTCATGGCTCACCAATAGGAAGCAGAGGGTGTGCATAAATGGGGTTAAATCTGAGTGGGGATCTGTAACAGTGGCGTTCCACAGGATCAGTTTTGGGCCCGTTGTTGTTTATAATATATATAAATGACCTTGACGAGGGAATTACTAGTGATATGAGCAAATTCGCTGATGACACGAAGATAGGTAGGATAATCGATTCAGACGTAGATGTCAGGGAACTTCAGGAGGATTTAGACAAACTCAATTCCTGGTCAGAAAAGTGGCAGATGCAGTTCAATGTAGATAAATGCAAGGTTCTGAAGCTCGGGAGTGTCCATAACCCAAGCACTTATAAGTTAAATAACGTAGAACTTAGCCATACAGATTGCGAGAAGGACTTGGGGGTGATGGTAAGCAGCAACCTTAAACCAAGACAGCAATGCCTTAGCGTACGTAATAAGGCAAATAGATTACTGGGATTTATATCAAGAAGTGTTAGCAACAGAAGTTGCTAACACTTAATAATATAACACTTAATAACCGCTGGACTTCTGTTGCTTACACTTCTTGATATAAATCCCAGTAATCTATTTGCTTTATTTCTTACGGTTAGGCATTGCTGACTTGGTTTAAGGTTGCTGCTTACCATAACCCCCAAATCCTTTTCGCATTCTGTACGGCTGAGTTCAACATTATTAAGCTGGTAGGTGCTAGGGTTATGAACATTCCCGAGCTTTAGAACTTTGCATTTATCTACATTGAACTGCATCTGCCATTTTTCTGACCAGGAATTGAGTTTGTCTAAATCCTCCTGAAGTTCCCTGACATCTACGTCTGAATCGATTATCCTACCTATCTTCGTGTCATCAGCGAATTTGCTCATATCACTAGTATCCCTCGTCAAGGTCATTTATATAAATTATAAACAACAACGGGCCCAAACCGATCCCTGTGGAACGCCACTTGTTACAGATCCCCACTCAGATTTAACCCCATTAATGCACACCCTCTGCTTCCTATTGGTGAGCTATGACTCGATCCATGAAAACACTTTCCCCCAATGCCGTGAGCAGCCACTTTCTTTAACAGTCTCTGATGTGGTACTCTATCAAAGCCTTACTAAAATCCAAATAAACAATATCGAATTCTTTATCATGATCAACTGCCTCAAAAGCCTTACTGAAAAAGTTAATAAATTAGTTAGGCAGGAACGGCCCCTGTGAATCCATGTTGAGTATCATTAATCAAATTATGCTATCGAGATGCCTTCTTATGTTATCAGCTATAATCGACTCTAATAATTTGCCTACAATTGATGTTAGACTTATTGGGCGGTAATTTGATGGTAACGACTTGTCCCTGCTTTAAAATAGGAATTACATTAGCCATCTTCCACGTATCAGACACTACACCTGTTTGAAGAGATAGGTTAAAAATGTTAGTTAAGGGTTCACAGAGTTCCATTTTGCATTCCTTAAGAACCCTTGAAAAAAGCTCATCAGGACCTGGCGATTTATTTTGCTTCAAACGGTCTATCTGTTTGATAACCATTTCGGTAGTGACTGTGATACTACATAATTTATCTTCTTCAGGCCCACTAAAATACCTAATTCTTGGGATATTATTAGTGTCTTCCTGAGTGAAAACCGAGAGAAAATAATTATTAAAAATAGAGCACATATCATTCTCCTTGTCAGTAAGATGCCCATAATTATTTTTAAGGAGACCTATCTTATCTCTAACTTTTGTTCTATACACTTGGAAAAAACTTTTTGGGATAGTTTTCGAATCCCTAGCAACTTTAATTTCGTAGTCCCGTTTAGCTTTTCTTATCCCCTTTTTAACGTCCCTCTTAATGTCAATATTCTGATTCATAAGATAACCCTCACCTCTTTTGATACGCCTATAAATTCCTTTTTACTGCCCTAAAAGATATTTGAGCCTGTAGATGAATGGTTCAGAGAACCGACAAGTCTGACACAGCAACTTCTTGGGATCTTGATACAAACGGATTCTTCAACATTTGTCCAAACCTTTGGACAAGGACCTTCTTCGACTAGTGGATGATACCACTATGACCCCGCCTCCTCCTGCTTTATCTCACCTGTCTACAGTATATATGCAACTTCTATTTGCCTTATATTGTATTTACTTTAAGATTGATGGACTGAACACATCGACTCCAGGCCGAGGGACTGATTACCTCAAACTCCTCCTCTTATTACTACTTTCTTCTTTGTATTGGACTGATGAAGCCACTGTGTGGCGAAACGTTTCCTCAATAAAGATACCCAAGTGTTGCATATGTGTCTAATTTAACATATTTGAGCCTATTATTCATCCATTTTGGGTCATTTCTATTCGATCTAATTTCTTTATATGGGATAAATGTTCTTTGGGCAGCATGTATAGTGTTCAGAAAACTGTCATATTGATAGCTCTCTTCATTACCCCATTCCACAGATGATAAGTGTTCTCTAAGTCCATTGTAATCTGCTAAGCGAAAATCTGGGACCGTTACTGAGTTATCCCTACTATGAAACTTCTATTCAATGCCAAAGGTAATTGATTTGTGGTCGCTTGCGCCGAGTTCCTCTGTAATTTCTAAATTATTAACAAGGGTTTCCTTGTTTGCCAGAACTAAGTCAAGCAAGTTATTTCCCCTTGTAGGTTCTGTTACAAACTGCTTCAAAAAACAATCTTGAACTACTTAATTCGTGGTCAGAAAAGTGGCAGATGCAGTTCAATGTAGATAAATGCAAGGTTCTGAAGCTCGGGAGTGTCCATAACCCAAGCACTTATAAGTTAAATAACGTAGAACTTAGCCATACAGATTGCGAGAAGGACTTGGGGGTGATGGTAAGCAGCAACCTTAAACCAAGACAGCAATGCCTAAGCGTACGTAATAAGGCAAATAGATTACTGGGATTTATATCAAGAAGTGTTAGCAACAGAAGTCCAGAGGTTATATTACAGCTTTATACATCATTAGTAAGGCCTCACCTAGATTACGCAGCTCAGTTCTGGTCTCCATATTACAGAATGGACATAAATTCGTTAGAAAACATTCAGCGTAGAATGACTAAATTAATACATAGCATTAGAAATCTTCCTTACGAAGAAAGATTGAAGACCCTTAAATTACATTCACTTGTAAGACGTAGAATGAGGGGAGACATGATCGAGGTATACAAGTGGAAAATGGGTATTAACAAAGGGGATATAAATAAGGTCTTGAGGATATCTCTCCAAGAGAGAACCCGCAATAATGGATTCAAGTTAGATAAGTTTAGATTTAGAAAGGATATAGGAAAGTATTGGTTTGGAAATAGGGTAGTTGATGAGTGGAACAGTCTGCCTAGTAGGGTTATTGAAGCAAGGACCTTGGGTAGTTTCAAATTTAGGTTGGATAAATTCATGAGTGAGAGGGGTTGGATTTGAGTGGGAATTGCACATGAGTAAATAGAATTATCAAAGCTTATTTCTTGGGTAGCATTGAAAATTAGGTTGAACAAATATTCTGTTAGTGGGATGGAATGTGAAGGACCTGCCTAGTATGGGCCAACAGGCCTGCTGCAGTGTTCCTCCTTTCTTATGTTCTTATGTTAATATTCATCTGTACTCTGTATACCTGTGTGGGGATAGGCCACCCACAATCAGAGATTACAACCATCAGCTGCCTATATGCACTACCTACTGTGAGGAATAAAGCTTAGTACACATTGATTGAGTTACCCTGAAGTGGAGCGGCAGGCTTCAGACTGAAACAAGGGGACAATAACCGTGACCCAGACACACTGCCTTAATTCCCCACATGACAAGGGATCAAAAAGAAAACGAGGTAGGCATGGATGCAATACGGATAATCGCAATGAGAAGTGCGTACAGTTAAGCTGTAAAAATGCTAGTTGAGTCAGAGGATTGGGAATCATCAGTGTACACTGCAACGGCATGAGAATGAGACGAGTAGTGGTTAAGAAAAAGGGAGCAAGAAGCAAGAGGTTTCACTCATGGCAGTGGGGAGAAGACATGAACTGTCGGAACTTCTCAAGGGAGAAGAGAAAAGTTAGATGGTAGATGAACATATAAAGAGGGTAATTGAAGAGAAGCCAAGAGAAAGTGAATACGAACAGAAAAGGGACGGCGATCAAATAATGGACCTCTACTACCGTCCATTACAATTCTGTATGTAGAAGGATCGTGAAGGTCATGTGAGCGGACAAGATATCAGAGACAATGGACATCACACCGATCATGCAGAAATGGAACATTCGCCGCTGCATAGACTCTTTACAGGGAAGGAGCGAAAAGCCCCTAGACACAAATATAATCCCTCATGATGAACGGGAGAGGCTGCAGAATATATCTGGTCGCCATAATCTAGTTTCGACAGAATTATGGCTGAATGAAGCCGAAGGAGAGTTCGTCGATCCGCCCCCAAGAAAAGTTAGCGGGGGGTTTAAGGAGGTTCAGCCGGTTATGGCAAGTTACTTTCAGGAAGGTGATGTGAATTTTCCATGACAGCCGGAGATTAAACAGGAGGCTGAGAAATACGACCGTATCACGTTCCGGGATCCGGAACCATACAGGTACAAGTTAGTATCAGAGACAACAGTATATCTGGTGAAAGTAATTTGATGCGTTTTTGCACCAGAAAATTTAAACCCATGAGTAGTGGCAGTCAACACCTGCACAAGCGACAGCAAAGTCAACATAAAATGATGACCAGAGGCCAGATCGTTTATGACTAGTAGAAAAAGAGTGGTGCTAAGTACACATCCCTGAGGGACACCTTCACCCTGGACAGAGTCCAGGGGAAACGAATTATTAAATCGAACACAGAAATGTTGATCAGATAAGAAGTTTATGGGGAAAAAGTGGAAGATTGTCTCGGAGGCCTTAGAAATGAGCTAAGATGATATATCTCAAAGTAGTGACAAATGCTTTTTCAAAAAGACTGCGATTGCTGAGTGGTTACTAGCAAAGGCATTATAAATCATAGGTATCTAAGCTGAGTAGGGAAGCAGTTGTGGAGCGGTCTTTACGAAAACCAAATTGGCGAGTGGAAGGACTATTGTTTGTATCTAAATACCACACCAAACGTCTATTTACTAGACGTTCCATCAACTTGCAAACTACACTGGTAAGAGCAATGGGACAGTAGTGTTAGGCATCATGGCCCGAAGTGCCAGGTTTACGAAAATACAGAACAACGACAGTTTTACCCCAGATGGGGAAGAACCTCTTGCGACCAAACAAGATTAAAAAGATGTAAGAGGACTACGAGGGCTGACGGATGTAAATGTTGAAACATTCGAATATGAATGCCATCAGTCCCAGCTGCCGACGATCGGCAAGTGTTGACTCTTATTCTAGGAGCGTGAAAGGCATATTATAAGACTCTTCCCTGCTAGAAGACAACTGTAAAGGCATTAACTCTCTGGCAGACTTAGAGCCCCTCAGAGATACGTACAAGATGATTTCCAACTTCTGTGGCAACTTCATGAGGGCTTGTAATGCTGACACCGGCAACCCTAAGAACGGAAGCCGGGTCTGGAGAGAAACAAACCATACCACAAGTGGGGTTAGAACCCGCGATCAGAGAGTCATAAAACTCCAGACCGACGCCCTAGCCACTGGGCCAGCTGGCTACAATAAGATTCATCCAACTAGGTATATTTATACACCCTAGGAAGGTTAGCATACACGCCACTGTACCACAAATATAAGTTTTTACAGACGAATCTCCCGCCAGCATGACCGTGATGAATTCTAGCTCAAGTCCCCTCAAAGCCGTAATCATGACTCACTAAATCGTAATGACACGATTGCAAACAAACCATTGGGGTTAGAACCCGCGATTAGAGAGTACTTGCCGCTAAATTGCCGAACTATCTTCCAAACTGCAGTCATGGACGACGTACGGTAGAAACATAAGCCCGTCAACAAGTGCGTTTAGTTTCACAGATTACACGTCAGGCAATGGTCCTCACCCGCTTAACATCTGTGTTCTTTTTGTAGCGATATCGGCCCCATACACTGCGTTTCAGAAGCAATGCACGAACACAAGCAGGAGACCACCGAGGCAAGCATTTCATGAATGTCTGCTAGAGGTTTAAGGAGCTGTTTACGAGGCTGCGGTTAAAAGCCGAGGACAAAAATAGTTGTAATTGCTTATTAATAGAGGACGAAGAAGAAGATTTCTGACTAAAAACAGTTTGAAGCGAGTACAGGTCCAAATTCGCCTGTTCCAGTTGCCAACGTGGGCTTTGAGTAGGGCGAAAATACGAATGGGAAGTAAGGAGGATAGAAAAATGATCGCTGTCAAGTAAATCCGGGAGCACAGACCAGGTAAAGTCTAGAGCAGTTAGTTACGTGGATAGAAGTTTTCTGGTAACGTGAAGCAGTATCTGTCCGCGGACAAGAAGGGTTAGTAAAGTCTTCATGTGGAGGTAGCGGGAAGCAGCGAGGGATTAGAACGCTGCTAAATAAGGAGTTGTGTAGAAGGTTTAGAAATGCGTCTCAGAAATGTTTATCATGCAGAGAGGCCACACCTTTCATGCATGTTTATCAACCAGTGAAGCCACACCTGTCATGAATGTTTATCAACCAGTGAAGCCACACCTGTCATGAATGTTTATCAACCAGTGAAGCCACACCTGTCATGAATGTTTATCAACCAGTGAAGCCAAACCTGTCATGAATGTTTATCAACCAGTGAAGCCACACCTGTCATGAATGTTTATCAACCAGTGAAGCCACACCTGTCATGAATGTTTATCAACCAGTGAAGCCACACCTGTCATGAATGTTTATCAACTAGTGAAGCCAAACCTTTCATGAATGTTTATCAACCAGTGAAGGCACACTTGTCAGAAATGTTTATCATGCAGTGAAAACACATCTGCTAGATATGTATGAAGGTCCACTTTGTACTACTGTTGAGAGTTGTATTCAGTTGTTGGAGTTAGTAGAGACAATCAGTTTGCAGGAGTTTGTCGTTTTAATCCTTGACGTGTGTGTATAGTTGCAGCAGAATGTTGAGGAGTGAGGTTAGCAGGACTCTAAGAGAACACAGTAAGAGGACACTAAGAGGACACAGTAAATCTCCAAGTGGAAATAAACCAAGTTTTTCAATAGGTCAAGGAAAACAATATGTTGTTTAATGTGGTCAAATTTTAATTACTCTTATATGGAAAACTTAAGAAAATAATAGGTAGAACGGAGTATACTACAAGCTCTAGCCACACAATAAAGCGAGAGTTAATGTCAGAGGATCTCACCTATCACATATTATCACATACTATCACATACTATCACATCTGCCAGGAAAATGATATGATACTTATTGAGAACTTTCATAACAAGGGATGCCATGCCACTGACGATCTTTTTAAGTCACTTGTTCTCTATAGGCTGGAATATTGCATTACACCAACACCTCTATTCATGGCAGGTGAAATCGCACACTTAGTGAATGTACCGAGAACTTTCACTGCATTTGTAATTCAGTCAAGCACCTTAGTTACTGAGAATGTTTGGACTCTTGACCTGTCTCCTGGAACACAGGCGAGAGATACATCGTAATCTACACCTGGAAAATCCTAGAGGGACTGATCCCAGAGATCAACATTTACGCCAGCTGAAGACTCCTTGATGTTGACAGAACTGCCAAAAAGCTGGTAAAAAAAACAATTATTGGCTGCTGCTATGAAGGAAAAATGGCTGCGGTGGGCACTTGATCATAGGGGAGGTACCATAGATGAATAGAGAAAAGTTATATTTCAGATGTGGTGCATTTTGAAGTACATGGGTACAGATCAGTGGTAGTGAGACGGAGCAAAGGCAAAACTCTCCGGAACTGACATATTCAACAAGCGCTAAAATATCCACCTAAGATGTTTTAGTGTAGTTTTGCTGCTAAACCCCTGGATGACTTGTTATTGTTGAGGGGACGATGAACAGTGAAAAATACGAGATTGGTAACTCATTTGTTTGCCATTGTGGACAGACGTTTGTGATGGAGAACACATTTTCCAACAGGATTTGCTCCTTGCCACACTTTCACAAAACTGATGACATTCTTCGAGGAGAGTGAACTAAGCTTTCTAAATTGGCCTAGAATCTTTTCTGACCTCATCCCACATGAGAATCTATGGGCAATAACAAAATGCAGGATCGCGAAACAGGACTGTTCAACAGTAATGAAGCTAATTTCTGCTGTTATTATGACCTGGTACCACGGCGAAGAAATTCTCAAAATGTGTTCAACATTGGTCTATTCTACGACAAAGCTTGTAGTAATACTTGTAAAAACCAGAGGGTAGTTATATCTGTCATAGCATTGCAGTGTATTTTTCAAATAAACATTATTAATCCTACAAATAAATTACTGTCCCAATTACATGGAGATACCAGTGAGCAGAAACCCCTCACAAGGGGGTACTACTAGAAGGAAACCCCTCACAAGGGGGTACTACTAGAAGGAAACCCCTCACAAGGGGGTACTACTAGAAGGAAACCCCTCACAAGGGGGTACTACTAGAAGGAAACCCCTCACAAGGGGGTACTACTAGAAGGAAACCCCTCACAAGGGGGTACTACTAGAAGGAAACCCCTCACAAGGGGGTACTACTAGAAGGAAACCCCTCACAAGGGGGTACTACTAGAAGGAAGCATCTCAACAAAGATTTCTTGATGCTGCTGAAGAGGTTTTAATGCTAAGAAATGAGTCTGTCGTTCCCTTCCTTAGACTGAACCTAAGTGCCACCCGTTATCGTAAGCGCTGAATGACCCCTATGAATTTAGCGCTTCCCCTGAATTTAATAACACAAGAGGGTGATGTAGGGTGGGCAGAGGGGGTAATATTAGTCAAAGTTGACGTTGGGATTTATGAAGCGTTAAACCCGTGAGGATCATTCAGCACATGAAATGGAGGAGGGTCGATCCTCTGTCCGTAAATCACCCCCTGGTCTCTGAGCACTTACTCCTCGCGAGAGTAGAATTGAGAAGTGTTTCTTGGAGTAATGGTTGACGAGGAGAGGATCAATGATGATAGTGTTCGTGTGCGTCTGTATCTGACGTAAAATCATCATCTTCTAGAGTAACATGACAAAATATTATAGGTTTCAGCTTACTGTGACATCACATTACGATTGATTCATATTCCGACGCCATCATATAGTCATTTACGGCAATTTGGTCTTTATTTCGGGATGGCAATCATGTAACAACAATTCGTAACAAATGTCATCTGAGCCGGAAATCATGAATCTCCTTTATGGGACAACGAGTCCGTGGTCGCACTGCCATCTCCGTAATCACGTCCGTTAGCGGAGATCACGGACACTAGCAGTCGCTTCTTCTTGTTAGTAAGTTTATTCAGGTATACACAAATACAGTTACATAGATTATCATACATAGCATATGTGTAGAGAACCCAGGATAACCCAAAAAAGTCAGACAGTGGCTTATTTCCATTGGATTCCCCAAAGAAAAAACAGGTTATCATATATAGATCATAATCAGGTGATTATTCGTAGGTCTGCGTGACGTGTGGACTTCATCCGACTTACGTGTTGAATTTACGTTTTTTCGTAGAAAGTATGCTTCGAGACTAGATCGTGTGTATGTTCTTCGTGACGTTATGCTGTGAGACTAGATCGTGTGTATGTTCTTCGTGACGTTATGCTGCGAGACTAGATCGTGTGTATGTTCTTCGTGACGTTATGCTGCGAGACTAGATCGTGTGTATGTTCTTCGTGACGTTATACTGCGAGACTAGATCGTGTGTATGTTCTTCGTGACGTTATGCTGCGAGACTAGATCGTGTGTATGTTCTTCGTGACGTTATACTGTGAGACTAGATCGTGTGTATGTTCTTCGTGACGTTATACTGCGAGACTAGATCGTGTGTATGTTCTTCGTGACGTTATACTGCGAGACTAGATCGTGTGTATGTTCTTCGTGACGTTATACTGCGAGACTAGATCGTGTGTATGTTCTTCGTGACGTTATGCTGCGAGACTAGATCGTGTGTATGTTCTTCGCGACGTTATGCTGTGAGACTAGATCGTGTGTATGTTCTTCGTGACGTTATGCTGCGAGACTAGATCGTGTGTATGTTCTTCGTGACGTTATGCTGCGAGACTAGATCGTGTGTATGTTCTTCGTGACGTTATGCTCGAGACTAGATCTGTGTATGTTCTTCGTGACGTTATACTGCGAGACTAGATCGTGTGTATGTTCTTCGTGACGTTATGCTGCGAGACTAGATCGTGTGTATGTTCTTCGTGACGTTATACTGTGAGACTAGATCGTGTGTATGTTCTTCGTGACGTAAACGTCCAGGCGACCAGAGTCATTGACGCGGCTTTCACAGACCATCGGGGTGTGTTAACTACAGTGGCGTGGGATGGCCTTCCGTCCCACGTACCGGGTTATTGGAAGCTGAACGTGCGTGTTTTGCGTGATTGCTGTACGGATGGTACTTTTAAAGTGTTTTGGACGGCGCTATTGAATCACGGAGAAGGTGTGCACGATATTGTGACATGGTGGGAGGAGGCTGCAAAACCTCGTATCCGGCGTTTTTATGTACATCAGAGTCGGGAATACGCGCGTTATCGCAATGGGCTTTTATCATGTTTTGAATGGCAACTGCGGGCATGTTATTATGGAGGTGGGATGTGCAGTGGAATACCCTGTTGATACGATTCAGTCGTTAAAGAGTGCCACCCTCGAGATTCAGAATGCTAAGTTTGATGCTGCACGGGTAGAAGGTGGTATCTGAGATGTATTATATTGTGATCAGCCGACGGCTTATGTGCTTCGAACACAACACATTCGTCGACACGCTACCGATGTCCAATGTCTCATGGTAACGGATGCGCTGAATAATTACGTACCCGGTCAGGTTCTCGATACGACCCCGAGGAGGAGTCGTTACCTTGATCAGTGGTATCAAGAATTTTATCGTAAAAGTAGTGTTGATAGATCTCAGGTCTGTAACATGGGCTGGTTTATACAGTGTGCGTTGTCAAATGGTGATCGAGAGACGTTGTCTGGGGACATTACGGCTGCTCAATTAGATTCATTAGTTTCGCACTTAAGTTCTGGTAAGTCCCCCGGTAACGATGGGTTACCGAACATGTTTTATGAGGTAAATATGCACATTATGAGGCCCTTTTTCCTGCGTTTATTTAATACCATGAAACAAAAGGGTACGTTAAGTAATAGTCGGTATTGTGGTGTTGGTGCCAAAGAAATCGGGTGCGAGGACGGATGTGCGAAATTATAGAACGATAACGTTAATGAATGGAGATTACAAACTTTTTGCGAAGTTATTAGACAATAGGATTAAAAAAGTGTTACTTTCTGTTTTAGATTCACGCCAATTTGGCGTTCCTAACCGTAATATGAGTGACGGGCGTATTAAAGGGTTCTTGATGAAGCTGTAGCGTGAAAGTGGAGGGGGGGGGGCATATTAACGATAGATTGGAAATCTGCTTTTGATTGTGTTGAACGGGATAGTTTATGGCAATTCATGCGTTGGATGGGTTTTGGAGTACATGGGCGCAAGCGTTGTATTTCAACGCTCGTGCCCAGGTACAGATTAATGGTCAACTAGGTTTACCGGTAGCGATGGGAAGAGGCATCTGACAAGGTTGCCCCTTGTCGCAAATTCTATTCGCTCTCCTCCAAGATCCCTTCTATCGTGCGGTGACGGAGTCTTCATCTTTGTGTCCAGTGCGTAGTGATTCGAAATTAGTCGTTGTAGGTTATGTTGACGATACGACCGTCCTCGTGCCCGATGAATGTGACCCATCATAGAGGATGTCATTACTTCTTTTTGCACGGCTTCTGGGTTACGCGTTAATAAGGATAAATCCGTGTTCTTATCAGTGGGACCTTGGCGACACCGGACTGTCGAATCGTGGAGAGGATCGCCGGTCGCGATAGATGTACGTGTTTGTGGGATTTATTATGCGCATAGCGTAGTTGCGACGCGAGAGTTAAATTCCAAACATTGCATAGATGCAGCGATCAGGAAGTTGACAAGCCTCCGTACAGCCGGTTGACAGTTCACCACTGCGTCATCATAGTTAATGTATTAGTGTTTAGTAAGCTCTGGCACGTTGCTAGTGTGTGGCCCATTCTTCCGTCTGACGTGCAACGCCTGATCCCCCGTGTGCATCGTTACATATGGGGGTCAGGTTGTGATTGGGTGAGTCGGCGCGTAGCGTCACTCCCGATTGGTCATGGCTGGTTGGGATTAATAGACCTCGTTTTTCGCGTACAAAGCCTGTATGTGAAGCGTAGATATGTTAGCGCGCGTAAAAATGGTGAACCTGATAAGGTTTTTGATTATATATCTTTGTGGTGGTCTGGACAAGAACTAAATCGTGCGTTCGCATTGTTCACGTCTTAACCGAACGTCTGCACCCGCAGTGGGTGAAGCTCCGTTCGTTGGATGACGTAGGTCGCGCACCTGCAGTAGCGGTGGTTAACATAAGAACATAAGAAAGGAGGAACACTGCAGCAGGCCTGTTGGCCCATTCTAGGCACGTCCTTCACATTCCATCCCACCAACAGAATATTTGTTCAACCTAATTTTCAATGCTACCCAAAAAATAAGCTTTGATAATTTTATTTACTCATGTGCAATTCCCACTCAAATCCAACCCCTTTCACTCATGAATTTATCCAACCTAAATTTAAAACTACCCAAGGTCCTTGCTTCAATAACCCTACTAGGCAGACTGTTCCATTCATCAACTACCCTATTTCCAAACCAATACTTTCCTATATCCTTTCTAAATCTAAACTTATCTAACTTGAATCCATTATTGCGGGTTCTCTCTTGGAGAGATACCCTCAAGACCTTATTTATATCCCCTTTGTTAATACCCATTTTCCACTTGTATACCTCGATCATGTCTCCCCTCATTCTACGTCTTACAAGTGAATGTAATTTAAGGGTCTTCAATCTTTCTTCGTAAGGAAGATTTCTAATGCTATGTATTAATTTAGTCATTCTACGCTGAATGTTTTCTAACGAATTTATGTCCATTCTGTAATATGGAGACCAGAACTGAGCTGCGTAATCTAGGTGAGGCCTTACTAATGATGTATAAAGCTGTAATATAACGTCTGGACTTCTGTTGCTAACACTTCTTGATATAAATCCCAGTAATCTATTTGCCTTATTACGTACGCTTAGGCATTGCTGTCTTGGTTTAAGGATGCTGCTTACCATCACCCCCAAGTCCTTCTCGCAATCTGTATGGCTAAGTTCTACGTTATTTAACTTATAAGTGCTTGGGTTATGGACACTCCCGAGCTTTAGAACTTTGCATTTATCTACATTGAACTGCATCTGCCATTTTTCTGACCAGGAATTGAGTTTGTCTAAATCCTCCTGTAGTTCACTGACATCTACGTCTGAATCGATTATCCTACCTATCTTCGTGTCATCAGCGAATTTGCTCATATCACTAGAAATTCCCTCGTCAAGGTCATTTATATATATTATAAACAACAACGGGCCCAAAACCGATCCCTGAGGAACGCCACTTGTTACAGATCCCCACTCCGATTTAACCCCATTTATGCACACCTCTGCTTCCTATTGGTGAGCCATGACTCGATCCATGACAACACTTTTCCCCCAATGCCATGAGCAGCCACTTTCTTTAACAGTCTCTGATGTGGTACTCTATCAAAAGCCTTACTAAAATCCAAATAAACGATATCGAATTCTTTATCATTATCAACTGCCTCAAAAGCCCCACTGAAAAAAGTTAACAAATTAGTTAGGCAGGAACGGCCCCTGGTGAATCCATGCTGAGTATCATTAATCAAATTATGCCTATCGAGATGGCTTCTTATGTTATCAGCTATAATCGACTCTAGTAATTTGCCTACAATTGATGTTAGACTTATTGGGCGGTAATTTGATGGTAACGACTTGTCCCCTGCTTTAAAAATAGGAATTACATTAGCCATCTTCCACGTATCCGGCACTACAATTTATCCTGTGTATGCATGGTGCGACATTTGGTGACGTTTGCAACGCGCTGGAATTCGCCAAAAGGTACGTGAAATCGTGTTCAAGTTTCTTCACAATGTTCTCCCATCTGGTGTGACATTAATGAATCGTCGAATCCTGCATAGTGGTTCCTGTCCTTTTTGTGGAGACAAACAAACTGCCTTTGATTAATGATACCCAGCATGGATTCACGAGGGGCCGTTCCTGCCTATCTAATTTATTAACCTTCTTCAGTAAAGCTTTTGAAGCTGTTGATCACAATAAAGAATTCGATATTGTTTATTTAGACTTTAGTAAGGCTTTTGATAGAGTACCGCACCAGAGACTGGTAAAGAAAGTGGCAGCTCATGGCATTGGGGGAAAAGTGCTGTCATGGATCGAGTCATGGCTCACCAATAGGAAGCAGAGAGTGTGCATAAATGGGGTTAAATCCGAATGGGGACTTGTAACAAGTGGTGTTCCACAGGGATCAGTCTTAGGCCCATTGTTATTTATAATATCAATGACCTTGATGAGGGAATTACTAGTGATATGAGCAAATTCGCCGACGACACGAAGATAGGTAGGATAATTGATTCAAACATAGATGTCATAGAACTTCAGGAAGATTTAGACAAACTTAATTCGTGGTCAGAAAAGTGGCAGATGCAGTTCAATGTAGATAAATGCAAGGTTCTGAAGCTCGGGAGTGTCCATAACCCAAGCACTTATAAGTTAAATAACGTAGAACTTAGCCATACAGATTGCGAGAAGGACTTGGGGGTGATGGTAAGCAGGAACCTTAAACCAAGACAGCAATGCCTAAGCGTACGTAATAAGGTAAATGATTACTGGGATTTATATCAAGAAGTGTTAACAACAGAAGTCCAGAGGTTATATTACAGCTTTATACATCATTAGTAAGGCCTCACCTAGATTACGCAGCTCAGTTCTGGTCTCCATATTACAGAATGGACATAAATTCGTTAGAAAACATTCAGCGTAGAATGACTAAATTAATACATAGCATTAGAAATCTTCCTTACGAAGAAAGATTGAAGACCCTAAAATTACATTCACTTGTAAGACGTAGAATGAGGGAGACATGATCGAGGTATACAAGTGGAAAATGGGTATTAACAAAGGGGATATAAATAAGGTCTTGAGGATATCTCTCCAAGAGAGAACCCGCAATAATGGATTCAAGTTAGATAAGTTTAGATTTAGAAAGGATATAGGAAAGTATTGGTTTGGAAATAGGGTAGTTGATGAGTGGAACAGTCTGCCTAGTAGGTAGTTTCAAATTTAGGTTGGATAAATTCATGAATGAGAGGGGTTGGATTTGAGTGGGACTCGCGCATGAGTGGGTAGAATTGTCAAAGCTTATTTCTTGGGTAGCATTGAAAATTGGGTTGAACAAATATTCTGTTAGTGGGACGGATTGTGAAGGACCTGCCTAGTATGGGCCAACAGGCCTGCTGCAGTGTTCCTCCTTTCTTATGTTCTTATATATATTTTTGCAGTCGTTTGACGCCAATGCGTGAGTGGCTTGCCCGCGTCTTCAGCTTCGTAGGCGCGGGCGTGTGTGTTGCGTGCTTGAAGCTTACATGTAGGCACCACTCTTCCGCTGTATCAATTAATTCACGTATCTTATAACTGATTATGTATATCTTGCTTGGGCGCTTCGACGCGAGGAGGTCCGTGTCTTGGACGCAGCTGTGGTTGCCTGTTTTTACAAGACGAAGTGTCGCCTACGCGTGTTGCTGGGAGGAACGTGGGTTTACGGTTAGAGATTTGCAGGCCCTATGAAGGTTGAGACCGTCCCGGTCTAGTTTCATGTGCACCTGTGTGATTGATGCATAATTCTATTAATTGGTACGTGGTGGCGCCTCGTGAGATACTGAGTTCTCACCTTCTTGTCTTGTTGCATGTGAATAACGATGTGTGAGCCTCGTTTCCGGGCGTCTGTCCTTTGTCCTTTGTATAGTTGAGTTTAATTATACTGTATGAGACGACACGTTTCTTGTGTTATAGGTGTTAATTTTGTTGTGTGTGTGAAGTACTAGTTTAATTATTTATCATATATATAGTTCTTGTGACTTGTATAGACCCTCAGAATTGTATCTAAGACAAGGATTGTATATGTAGTAATTATTGTTGGTTCACCTTGGTACCATAGATGTCCATGTAGTGGTATAGCTGTACCTTCGTCTTATGATTTTATATAGACTTATATTGATATAATCTGCCCTTCTGTCACTGTATTATTTGCATTGAAAAAAAAATTGCATTGACTTGAAAAAAGCTTCTGCAGAGCGAATTGTAGCCAAGTAAATTTTAATAGATGTTCTTGTGTCCTCTTGCCTAATGCTGTTAACCAGATCTCTAAAAAATCCGTATTAACCTTTACTAACATCTATATACATCATTTAGTTTTTAATTGCATTGATTACTTTGAGAGGTTCCTAAGCTTGTTTTGAGAAACTCACATGTACGAGTGAGTACCTTCTGAGAACCTGTTGGGAAATAACTCACCAGTGTGCTCCCACACACTGGTGAGTATCATGTTCTCAGCTGTCAACGATGTTAACAGCCCAGGGTACCAGGGCACGCCTTCCATCACTGCCCGGGCACACGTAACATAAGATTGCAGATACAAAATTCACTCAACTATGTAAACGTGGCAATTCTCTCTCTCTCTCTCTCTCTCTCTCTCTCTCTCTCTCTCTCTCTCTTCTCTTCTCTCTCTCTCTCTCTCTCTCTCTCTCTCTCTCTCTCTCTCTCTCTCTCTCTCTCTCTCTCTCTCTCTCTCTCTCTCTCTCTCTCTCTCTCTCTCTCTCTCTCTCTCTCGTGTGTGTGTGTGTATGTCTGTGTACTCAGCTATTTGTACTCACCTATTTGTGGTTGCAGGGGTCGATTCATATCTCCTTGCCCCGCCTCTTCATTGATTGCTACTAGGTCCTCTCTCTCCTTGCTCCATGAGCTTTATCAAACCTCGTCCTAAAACTATGTATGGTTTCTGCCTCCACTACGTCACTTTCTAGGCTATTCCACTTCCGGACAACTCTATGACTGAAGAAATACTTCCTAACATCCCTTTGACTCATAGGAGTCTTCAACTTCCAGTTGTGACCCATTGTTTCTGTGTCTTCTCTCTGGAACATCTTGTCTCTGTCCACTTTATCTATTCCTCGCAGTATTTTATATGTCGTTATCATGTCTCCCCTAACCCTCCTGTCATCTAGTGTCGTCAGGCTGATTTCCCTTAACCTTTCTTCGTAGGACAATCCCCTTAGCTCTGGGACTAGTCTTGTTGTAAACCTCTGCACTTTCTCTAATTTCTTGACGTGCTTGACTAGGTGTGGGTTCCAAACTGGTGCTGCATACTCCAGTATGGGCCTGACGTATATGGTGTACAGAGTCTAGAACGATTCCTTAGTGAGGTATTGGAACGCTATTCCCAGGTTTGCCAGCCGCCCGTATGTTGCAGCAGTTATCTGATTAATGTGTGCCTCAGGAGATATGCTCGGTATTATACTCACCCCAAGATCTTTTTCCTTGAGTGAGGTTTGCAGTCTTTGGCCACCTAGATTATATTTTGTCTGCGGTCTTCTTTGCCCTTCCCCGATCTTCATGACTTTACATTTGGCAGGGTTAAATTCAAGGAGCCATTTACTGGACCAGGCTTGTAGCCTGTCTAGGTCTCTTTGTAGTCCTGCTTCTCATTAACTTCACATCATCTGCAAACAGGGACACTTCTGAGTCTATCCCTTCCGTTATGTCATTTACATATACCAAAAACAGTACAGGTCCTAGGACTGACCCTTGTGGAACCCCATTCGTCACAGGTGCCCACTCTGACACCTCGTCACGTACCATGACTCGTTGTTGCCTCCCTGTCAGATATTCTCTGATCCATTGCAGTGCTTTTCCTGTTACGTGTGCCTGATCCTCTAGCTTTTGCATTAACCTCTTGTGAGGAACCTTGTCGAACGCCTTCTTGCAGTCCAAGAAAATGCAGTCTATTCACCCCTCTCTCTCTCGTGTCTTACTTCTGTTACCTTGTCATAAAACTCCAGTAGGTTTGTGACACAGGATTTTCCTTCCCTGAAACCGTGCTGGTTGTCGTTTATAAGCTTTTGTCTTTCTAGGTGCTCCACCACTCTCCTCCTGATGATCTTCTCCATGACTTTGCATACTATACACATCAGTGACACAGGTCTGTAGTTCAATGCCTTGTGTCTGTCTCCTTTCTTAAAAATTGGGACTACATTTGCCATCTTACACACCTCGGGTAGTTGCCCAGTTTTAATGGATGTGTTGAAGATTTTTGTTAGTGGCACACTTAACATCTCTGCTCCCTCTCTAAGGACCCACGGAGAAATTGAAATTTTGTCTGGTCCCACCGCTTTTGAGGTATCGAGTTCATATAGCAGCTTCTTCACCTCCTCCTCGGTTGTGTGTATTTCATCCAGCACTTGTTGGTATACCTTCCTATTCTGAATTCCTGGAGTCCTTCCTGTCTCCTCTGTAAATACCTCTTTAAATCTCATGTTGAGCTCCTCACATACCTCTTGGTCGTTTCTTGTGAACTCCCAACCTTCCTTCCTCAGCCTGATTACCTGGTCCTTGACTGTTGTTTTCCTCCTGATGTGGCTATACAACAGCTTTGGGTCAGACTTGACTTTTGATGCTTTGTCATTTTCGTATTGTCGCTGAGCCTCCCTTCTTACCTGTGCATATTCGTTTCTGGCTCTTCGGCTAATCTCTTTATTTTCCTGGGTCCTTTGTCTTCTATACTTTTTCCATTCTCTATTACACTTAGTTTTTGCCTCCTTACACCTCTGGGTGAACCAAGGACTCGTTCTGGTCTTCCCATTACTTCTGTTTCCCTTGGGGACAAACCTCTCCTCTGCCTCTTTGCATTTGGTTGTCACATATTCCATCATTTCTTTTACTGGTTTTCCTGTCAATTCTCTCTCCCACTGAACGTCTTGTAGGAAGTTCCTCATGCCTGTGTAGTCCCCCCTTTTGTAGTTTCGTTTCTCCCTTCCTATTCCTGCTCCCCTCTCCACTTGTAGCTCAACTATATAATCAAAACACAGAACCAAATGATCACTAGCTCCAAGGGGCCTTTCATACATGATATCCTCGATGTCCGAACTACTCAAGGTGAATACTAGGTCCAGTCTTGCTGGATCATCCTCACCTCTCTCTCTGGTAGTGTCTCTAACATGTTGATGCATGAGGTTTTCCAGTACCACATCCATCATCTTGGCTCTCCATGATTCAGGACCCCCATGGGGGGTTGTGGATGCAGGGGTCGAGTCATAGCTCCTGGCCCCGACGCTTCACTGTGTGTGTGTGTGTGTGAATTTCATCTAGAAATATATATACTCTGTGGAAGGATATTTGCCAGCGTGTATTCCGTCTGTTAAATGAGACATACACGTAAAATACTTCAGTATTTTACATAACAGTATATTATGAATTTATCCAACTAAAGAAGTTGGTAATACAAGTCAAATTAAAATGGTAAACTTAAATTCAATAATTTAGGGGAACATTTAAGCACGGAACCATCTACTCAGTGTGGCATTAAAATGCATTTATGCAACATTTGTAAGAAAACTCAGTAACGAATATCACATATAACTTAATATTAATAATGGAATATATTTTAACTATGTTAATAAAGTACAAGTGGAATACTTAAAACACCATGAAATTATCTAACTCTCCAGATATTGGAAAAAATAAACACATACGCAGTATAATGTGATCACATTATAATGTGATCACATTATACTGCTAATGTGTTTATTTTTCCATTGTGTCGGTGTTTCATACCATTTATTTTCCTGTCCTGGTATTGTTACATAAGGTAAATCCAGTCAGCAATGCAAAGAAACAGTACTAGAGAGTACTACCACTGCTTACACAGCAACACACCAGAGTACTACCACTGCTCACACAGCAACACACCAGAGTACTACCACTGCTCACACAGCAACAGACCAGAGTACTACCACTGCTCACACAGCAACACACCAGAGTACTACCACTGCTCACACAGCAACAGACCAGAGTACTACCACTGCTCACACAGCAACAGACCAGAGTACTACCACTGCTCACACAGCAACACACCAGAGTACTACCACTGCTCACACAGCAACACACCAGAGTACTACCACTGCTCACACAGCAACACACCAGAGTACTACCACTGCTCACACAGCAACAGACCAGAGTACTACCACTGCTCACACAGCAACAGACCAGAGTACTACCACTGCTCACACAGCAACACACCAGAGTACTACCACTGCTCACACAGCAACACACCAGAGTACTACCACTGCTCACACAGCAACACCAGAGGTAATGCAAGACTCAACGAAAAGGTCACCAAGCCAGCCATGAGACAAGGTCTACAGTGACGCCGAAAAACCCCATTATGAAGAATACGCTCAGGAATCTCTATAATCCCCTTACAACTGCAGTGCGTAGATACCTTAGCAAGAGTGACATGGAGACACCTCACTCTTGCGTAGATACCTTAACAAGAGTGACATGGAGACACCTCACTCTTGTGTAGATACCTTAGCAAGAGTGACATGGAGACACCTCACTCTTGCGTAGATACCTTAACAAGAGTGACATGGAGACACCTCACTCTTGCGTAGATACCTTAGCAAGAGTGACATGGAGACACCTCACTCTTGTGTAGATACCTTAGCAAGAGTGACATGGAGACACCTCACTCTTGCGTAGATACCTTAACAAGAGTGACATGGAGACACCTCACTCTTGCGTAGATACCTTAACAAGAGTGACATGGAGACACCTCACTCTTGCGTAGATACCTTAACAAGAGTGACATGGAGACACCTCACTCTTGCGTAGATACCTTAGCAAGAGTGACATGGAGACACCTCACTCTTGCGTAGATACCTTAGCAAGAGTGACATGGAGACACCTCACTCTTGCGTAGATACCTTAGCAAGAGTGACATGGAGACACCTCACTCTTGCGTAGATACCTTAGCAAGAGTGACATGGAGACACCTCACTCTTGCGTAGATACCTTAGCAAGAGTGACATGGAGACACCTCACTCTTGCGTAGATACCTTAGCAAGAGTGACATGGAGACACCTCACTCTTGCGTAGATATCTTAGCAAGAGTGACATGGAGAACACCTCACTCTTGTGTAGATACCTTAGCAAGAGTGACATGGAGACACCTCACTCTTGTGTAGATACCTTAACAAGAATGATATGGAGAACACCTCACTCTTGTGTAGATACCTTAACAAGAGTGACATGGAGACACCTCACTCTTGCGTAGATACGTTAACAAGAGTGACATGGAGAACACCTCACTCTTGTGTAGATACCTTAGCAAGAGTGACATGGAGACACCTCACTCTTGTGTAGATACCTTAACAAGAGTGACATGGAGACACCTCACTCTTGTGTAGATACCTTAGCAAGAGTGACATGGAGACACCCCACTCTTGTGTAGATACCTTAGCAAGAGTGACATGGAGAACACCTCACTCTTGTGTAGATACCTTAACAAGAGTGACATGGAGACACCTCACTCTTGCGTAGATACCTTAGCAAGAGTGACATGGAGACACCTCACTCTTGTGTAGATACCTTAGCAAGAGTGACATGGAGACACCTCACTCTTGCGTAGATACCTTAACAAGAGTGACATGAAGGACACCTCAAGGATAGGTATAATAGAAGTGTCACAACGCAATCAATAATGACAAAAATTTTACACTTTGTAACTATTTTCTGTGTGAATATCAAAGAGATATTAGACATACATTCTGACTCACCAGGAAACACTGCATTTCCAAAAGTTACTATATCAAGAAGAGGGACATGCGCAGGAGTTAGTGGGTTGACAAGCTAATTCCTTGGGTAGCATTGAGGGGGGTTGGCAAGTATTTTTGTGTGGGTTTGGATTTAAGAAGAACCTGTCTATTATGGACCAGAAGACCTGCTGCAGTGTTCCTCCTGTTTTATGTTCTTAATTAAATACTGATGAGTAAGGTAGCCAGCAGATACCCATAAACCTTGTAATAATGCCCATAAACCTTGTTATAATACCCATAAACCTTGTTATAATACCAACAAAACTTGTTATTAACCTTTGTTATAATACCCATAAACCTTGGAAATAAATGGTATAAAATACCGACACAATGGAAATATAAACACTTAATCAGTATAATGCGATCCTTTATTGACAACGTTTCGCCCACGCAGTGGGCTTTATCAAGTCACAAACAGCAACCCCAGAACTGCCAGAATGTACGGCTTGCCAAAAACTCACAAGCCAGGTATCCCATTGAGGCCCATATCCTCGGGAATAGGCAGTGCTCCCCACCAACTCTCTCGAATTCTCTCTAAACTCTTGGGCGCAATCAGTCCAGCACATTTCAAACACTCGGGTGATCTTCTCAATCGCATTCACAACATCAACATCAGGAACAAGAAACTCTCCAGCCTTGATGTAATATCCCTTTTCACCAAAGTACCTACTACACAAGCCATCGATCTCTTACGCAGGAAAATTGACGATTCACTTGATCTTCCTCTTCCAGCCAGCGATTTCATTGACCTTGTTGAACTATGTGTGGGCTTTACATGTTTCTCTTTCGAAAATCACATCTTTCAACAGACTTTTGGACTACCCATGGGTTCGCCACTTAGTGCCGTCCTTGTGAACCTATATATGGAACATCTGGAAGCCGAGCGTTTTTCCACTATTATTCCCTCTTCTGTCACCTGGTTCCGTTATGTTGACGACATTCTCATCATAACTCCCAGACGCTTCAACGTTCAAGCTCTCCAACACAAGCTCAACCAGGTCGAGCCATCAATCCAGTTCACACTAGAAGAAGAAGTCGACAACACTCTTCCTTTCCTTGATGTTCTTCTCTGCAAAGCTGACCATGAACTTCGTTTTAAAGTCTATCGAAAACCTACCAACCAATACGATCTTCTCCACTTCTACTCTCATTACGACACCAAAACTAAACGTGGTGTAATTATAGGCTTTTTCCTGCGCGCACTCAGAATCTGCAGCAGTGAGTTCCTTGAAGAAGAATGCTCCATCATTGAACAAGTTTTTTCTAAACTTCACTATCCTCGTCACTTCATTAGAGACTGCAGACGACGGGCATTAAACATCTTCAACACACCCAGAGAAGACACTGCCGAGAAGAGATACATAGTCCTTCCCACCAACTCCATTTCCAAACACGTTTCCAACATTTTTTCCAATACCTCATTCCGAGTTTCCACCTCCACATCCACCACCATCAAGGACATTACCAGAAACATACAGGAAAAGCTTCAACCCACTGCAGGGGTATACACAATCCCTTGTAATGACTGCAACAAATTATACGTCGGTGAAACATCCAGAGACCTCCAAACACGTATTTCAGAACACTAGTACGCAGGCAGATCTGACGACCCAAGAAATGCCTGTGTTCAACACCGAAATTCACACAACCATTTAATCAACTACAGAAACGCAAGACTCATCGCCAGAGAAGACAACACTCAATACCGAAGAATCCTGGAATCATCACTTATCTGTATATCCAACAACTTCAACCAGAACAACGGCTTCTACAACATAACTGAACCTATTGCCAAGAAACTTCTTCATCGTTATCCCACCTAGAACTCAAGAATGGAGGAACACTGCAGAAGATCTACTCATATACCGGTCCAATCTATTTTTAAAGCTACCCAAGATTCTAGACATCACCCTACTTGGAAGACTGTCACATGCAGCATTCTCCAGTTGACTAAATCCTATAAATACTCATGTACCTTTTATCCAGGTAGATCTGTTTGTGACTTGATAAAACCCAATGCGTGGGCGAAACGTTGTCAATAAAGGATCATATTATACTGCTTGAGTGTTTATATTTCCACCCATAAACCTTGTCAGAATACCCATAAAGCTTGTTATAATACTCATGAACCTTGTTATAATACCCATAAACCTTGCTATAATACCTATAAACCTAGTTATAATACCCATAAACCGGTGCAATATTAAACAAAAAATATTAAACAAGTAATACATAACACATGCACAACTTACCATAGCTGAACACTAGATGTATTACGATAAGGAATGTGCCAAACTCTCGGTATCACGGGTATCGGCCATTTTTTATGGTATCGGTATCGATTAAGAAACAACTGATGCAATACGATACTTTTTAAAATATTATTATTTCTTGTGTTCTTTAAAATATCAACATTAACACCACCTCACGACTGTGAGAGTTACTTATACACTCAAACATAAAATAGACACACACACAGACACAGTTCCACAAAAGAGATTAGTGCAAAAGCTGGACCAGACAGGTATAACAGAGAAGGCGCTACAGTGGATCAGAGAATATCTGACAGGGAGGCAACAAGGAGTCATGGAACGTGTCAGAGTGGACGTCTGAGACGATCGGGGTTCCATAGGGGTCAGTCCTTGGACCGGTGCTGTTTCTGGTATTTGTAAACGACATGACGAAAGGAATAGACTCAAAGTATCCCTGTTTGCAGATGATGTGAAGTTAATGAGAAGAATTAAATCGGAGGAGGACCAGCCAGGACTACAAAGGGATCTGGACACGCTGCAGGACTGGTCCTGAAATTGGCTCCAGGAGTTCAACCCAACCATGTGCAAAGTCATGAAGATTGGGGAAGGGCAAAGAAGACCGCAGACGGAGTACAGTCTAGGGGGCTAGAGACTACAAACCTCACTCAAGGAAAAGGATCTTGGGGTGAGTATAACACCACGGGGCACATCTCCTGAGGCGCACATCAACAAAATAATTGCTACAGCATACGGGCGCCTAGCAAACCTAAGAACAGCATTCCGACATCTCAATAAGGAATCGTTCAGGACCCTGTACATTGTGAATGTCAAGCCTATATTGGAGTATGCAGCACCAGTTTGGAACCCAAACCTAGGCAAGCATGTAAGGAAAATAGAGAAAGTGCAAAGGTTTGCAACAAGACTAGTCCCGGAGCTAAGAGGCATGTCCTCCGAGGAGAGGTTAAGGGAAATCGACCTGAAGACATTGCAGGACTCCTGGGTTAGGGGGGTATGATAACAACATATAAAATACTGAGGGGAATCGACAAGGTGGACAGTGACATGATGTTCCAGAGATGGGACACAGCAATAAAGGGTAAGAATTGGAAGTTGAAGACTCAGATGAATCACAGGGATGTTAGGAAGTATTTCTTCAGTCACAGAGTTGTCAGGAAATGGAAAAGTCTGGGAAGGGACGTAGTGGAGTCAGGATCCATACAAAGCTTTAAGAAGACGTATGATAAAGCTCATGGAGCAGGAAAAGTGAACTAATAGCGACTAGTGAAGAGGCGGGGCCAGGAGCCGTGAATCGACCCCTGCAACTACAACTAGGTGAGCGCACACACAGACTCACGCACAAACACAGAACAGAGGGGAACATAGGGGTTGAAGGAGTGTCACTGGTTATCTGTTACGAGTTTTAGTGGTGACTCGTAACTTAAATAAATTGTTCTGCCTCCTAATGGCTGCTTAACCTGATGTCTAGGGGCATTTAAATTACACTGAAGAAAACATTAACTCAAGGGTCAGCTTATTCCAACATTTTTACATGTGGAATAATAATTATTATTTTAAGGATGGTCACAAAAACTCACCTATACAAAAATATATATATTAATCATAAAAGATATACAACCTACACTCTACTGCAAAAAGCTACCACACTCAGGTTCACATTAGCTCACTAGCACACTGCTACTAGTGACATTAGCTCACTAGCACACTGCTACTAGTGAGAAAACAATATATACACCTTCATAAACAGGGAGGCTCCATGACACCCCCATCCTTCGGCAGGTCTTTCTACCTGCCGGGAAAAACACCATCCCAGTACTCTCCAAAAATTAAACTGCCTCTGCTCACTAGGGTTTTACAGGTAAACGTGAGATCACTTATAACAATAAAATAACCTATGGTATAAACTTACAAAAAACACCATCATTGCAATACACAAACCGTGATGTATTAGGACATATTGTTGCAGGTACTGTGCTCCACAGACTGACACTCATTTCACTCTCCTCTTCTAGCCACTCTGCCTGACCAGGAATAATACGCGTCTGGGTTCAGTGCAATCCCGGAACTATCGAGCATCATTTTTTATATATTTTTTTAATACAATACACCGTAATATCATCAAAAACCAATGGGATTTTCATGAGTTGGAGAGAGGAGACAGAGGAGAAACAAGAGATTACATAATAGGTACACCTCAGACTTAAGGTCCCAAGGTGGTAATTGCAGTGATGTATAACCCACCACAGAACAGCAGGAGGAAAAGGCAAGAGTATGATGAGAGTAACAGAGCGATGGTTGACACACTGGCTGAAGTGGCCAGAAAGGCTCATGCGAGCAGGGCAAAGCTACTGATTGTGGATGACTTCAATCACAAGGAAATTGACTGGGAGAATCTGGAGCTACATGGGGGCCAAGAAACGTGGAGGACTAAGTTGATGGAGGTGGTAATGGAAAACCTAATGTACCAACACGTAAGGGACACTACCAGAGAGAGAGAGAGAGAGGAGAGGATGAACCAGAGAGACTGGACCTAGTAGTCACCTTGAGTAGTGCAGATATTGAAGCCATCATATGAAAGTCCCCTTAGGGCCAGTGACCACGTGGTTCAGAGCTTCGAATACATACTAAAGTTACAAGTGGAGAGGGAAGCAGGAAGTGCCGGACGAATGAAGCCAAACTAAAAGAAAGGGAACTACGTGGGCACGAAGAATTTCCTTCACGGGGTTCAGTGGGACAGAGAACTGGCAGGGAAATCAATAAACGAGATGATGGAATATGTGACAACGATGTGCAAGGAAGCTGAAGAGAGGTTTGTACCCAAGGGTAACAGGCCAAAACCAAGTGTGCTAGAGAATGAAAGAAGTATAGAAGGCAAAGAACCCAGAAGAATAAGGAGAGCGGTCATAGGGCCAGAAATGAATATGCAAAGGTAAGAAGGGAAGCTCAATGACAATACGAGAATGATATAGCGGCGAAAGTCAAATCTGACCCAAAGATGTTGTACAGCCACATCAGGAGGAAAACAACAGTCAAGGACCAAGTGATCAGGCTGAGGAAGGAAGGAGGAGAGATCACAAGAAATGACCGAGAAGTAGTATGTGAGGAACTGAACATGAGATTCAATGAAGTGTTCACAGAGGAGACAGATAGAACTACAGAAAGACGGAGAGGTGGGGTACACCATCAAGTGTTGGACACAATACATACATCCAAGGAAGAAGTGGAGAGGCTGCTGAGCGAGCTAGATACCTCAAAGGTGATGGGGCTGGATAACATCTCTCCATGGATCCTGAGAGAGGGAGCAGAGGCGCTATGTGTAGCACAAACAACAATCTTCAACACACCTATCGAAACAGGGCGACTACCTGAAGTATGGAAGAGAGCAAATGTAGTCCCAATTTTTAAGAAAGGCAGACACGAAGCATTAAAATACAGACCAGTGTCACTGACATGTATAGCATGCAAAGTCAGAGAAGATTATCAGGAGAAGAGTGGTGGAGCACCTAGGAAGGAAAGAGCTTATCAACGACAGCCAGCACGGTTTCAGGGACGGAAAATCCTTTGTCATAAACCTACTGGAGTTCTATGACAGAATGACAGCAGTAAAACAAGAGAGAGAGGGGTGGATAGATTGCGTTTTCTTGGACCGTAAGAAGGCTTTTGACACAGTTCATCACAAGAGATTAGTGCATAAGCTGGAGGACCAGGCAAGGATAACAAGGAAGGCACTGCAAAAAGGATTAGGAAATACCTCCCAGGAAGAGAACAGCGAGTCATGTACGTGACGAGGTGTCACAGTGCACCTGTGACTAGCGGGGTTCCACAGGGGTCAGTCTTAGGACCGGTTCTGTTTCTGGTATTTGTGACCCTGTTTGCAGATGATGTGAAGTTGATGAGAAGAATTCAATTAGACGAGTACCAGGCAGAAGTACAAAGGGATCTGAACAGGCCGAATAAAAAAAGGGGGGAACGTAGAGGAATAGCTTCTAGGAGGAATGAAAGGGGCATAAATCCCCCTCTGCGCCCAAGAGGACCTCAGCACCGCAAGTAGTGCAGATGCAGATGCCAGTAAACCAGCAATCTGGGATAGCAACCTCACATCCACCGAGCCACCTCTGCGGACAAAAGAGAGGGCGGTCGGACACCCGCCACAAAGCATACCTCCTTTGACCACCACCCCCGGAATCCGAAAGGTGGCCTCCAGTGATACACCCGTCGCCCGAAAGACACCCAAAGCCACCTTCCGGGAGACCAGAGAGGGATGGGGACATTCCCAGGCGATCCAGATTACATGGCAAACTACACCACCTCAACGGAATGGGATGGACCACGGTACCCTTCCCCCCCCCCTACCTACGAACCAGAATGCCTGTGGAGAGAAGCTCACAGGGTAAAAATGGGAAGGGAATAAGGGAGGGATGAGGAGAAAGAGGAGGAAAGGGAAAAGGGAGGATGGGGAAGATGGGAAAGGGGAGGAGGGGATTTGGGGGTAATTAGGTTCGGTCTGAGAAAGAAGACCAAGAGGTCCAATTCCTCAGACCGATAGCCTCTTTACAACGACAAGGAGCCCCCCTTAAAGAGGACATGTTGCATAATATCTACCCTTTACTCCCACACAAATCCCAAACAATATTTGGAATATTTCCAATTTCCCAATGCCACATTGTAGAACTATAATTGTTTTATTATTCCTGTGAAAATCATTTAAATTACTTCAATAATAAAGGCTGGGCTTCATGAAATATGTCAATAACTTACTTCCGAGATATTTGGGTGGAACACCGGCTGGCCACCTGACTATGGGAAAAAAAATAGAGAAAATTGTTTTTTTCAGTGTTTTCATTTTCTCTTACCCAGGACCACAGAACACGTTATAATATTATTACTGTATAATTAAAAGAAGCGCTAAACCACATGAACACGTTATAGGAAGGAGTAGTAATTATTTTATTTGCAGGATTGGTCGTGGACACTAGAAATATTATGGCCTATTTATTCATTCTAGAGTATATATCATGTTTCTTTGTTAATTTTTATTGTTTATTATGTCATATTAGATCAATTTGATAGATAAATAAGCCTTAGAGTTGATATTAGCGTCATATTGAAGTATTTTCTCCTGCCTTCCTAGAGCCAGGAATTCCGCTGACATTAGCTAATCTTCCCAGATGATTCCTGATTGGCTCCCAGACTGCGTATTAGCTCCACCCACTCTCTTATGATGCCAAATCAATTCAATTATTATATTAGAAAGAATAATACAAGGATTGGAAGAAAAAAACAACAGAAAAAATCCTAAAAAAATTACGGGATGTGAGCAGTCATGTTGCTTGTGATGGTGTCACTATACATGGCTCTCCTTATCTCTGTCCACCTTGTCGATTCCTCTCAGTATTTTAAATGTTATCATGTTCCCCCTGTCCCTACTGTCCTCCAGAGTCGTAAGGTCAATACCCATTACACTCTCCTCGTAGGACATGTCCCTTAGCTCCAGGACTAATTTCATTTCAATCCTTTGCACTTTCTCTAATTTCCTGACGTGCTTGCCCAGGTGTGGGTTCCAAACTGGTGCTGCATATTCTAATATTCGCCTGACGTATGCAGTGTACAGAGTCCTGAACGACTTTTTACTGAGATGTTGGAAAGATATTTTTAGGTTTGCTAGTCGCCCATATGCTGCAGCAGTTATTTAGTTGATGTGCTCCCCAGAAATATGTCTCTGGCCCCCTAGGCTGTAATCTGTCTGTGGTCTTCTTTGAGCTCACCCAATGTTCATGACTTAGCACTTGGTGGGGTTGAACTCCAGGAGACAGTTGCTAGACCAGGACTGCAGCCTGTCCAGATTCCTTTGTAGTCCTGACTGGTCCTCCTCCGACTGAATGCTCCTCATTATTTTCCTATTGTCTGCAAACAGAGGCACTTCTGAGTCTTTCCCTTCCGTCATGTCGTTCACATACACCAGAAACAGGACCGGTCCTAGGGCTGACCCCAGTGGAACCCCGCTCGTCATAGGCGCCCACTCTGACATCTCGTCATGTACCATGACTCGCTGTTGCCTTCCTGTCAGTTATTCTCTGATCCATTGTAATGTGTTCTCTGTTATACCTGCCTGGTCCTGCTGCTTTTGCACTAATTTCTTGTGTGGAACTGTGCCAAAAGGATTTTTACAGACAAAAAAATACAATCTACCCACCCCTCTCTCTCTTGTCTTACTCCTGACACCTTGTCATAGAACTCCAGTAGGTTTGTGACACTGATTCCCCGTCCCTGAATCCGTGTTAGTCATCGCAGGTAAACTCATTTTTTTCTAGGTGCTCCACCACTCTTCTACTACGTCTCCTGTCTTCCATACCTCATGTAGTCGCCCTGTTTCGATAAATGTGTTGAAGATTGTTGTTAGTGATACACAGATCGCTTCTGTTCCCTCTCTCAGGACCCATGGAGAGATGTTATCCGGCACCGTCACCTTTGAGGTATCTAGTGCTTAGCCTTTGCTGCTGTCATTTTTGTATTGTCGCTGGGCCTTCCTCTTTACCTGTGCATATTCGTTTCTTTTTCTTTGACTACTCTCCTTTTCTCCTGGGTCCAATGACTCCTACACTTTTTCTATTTTCTGTTGCATTTGGTTTTGGTCTCTCTACACATCCCAGGGAACCAAGGGCTTGTCCTGGTGTTCTCGTTATGTCTGTTGCCCTTGGGTGCAAACCTCTCTTCCGCTGCCTTGCAAATTGTCGTCAAATATTTCATTATATTATTTACTGATTTTCCTGCCAGTTCTCTGTCCAACTGAACTTCATACAAGCTGCTTGTGTAGTTCCCTCTCTTGTAGTTTGTCTTCGTTCGCTCTGCTCTCCTTGCTCCCCTCTCCACTTGTAACAATGTATTCAAAGCTCAGAACCATGTGATCGCTATGTCCGAGGAGCTTTTCATATGTGATGTCCTCAAAATCTGCATTGCTCAAGGTGAATAACAGGTCCAGTCTTGCTGGTTCGTCCTCTCCTCTCTCTCTATTAGTCTCCCTAACGTGTTGATGCATGAAGTTTTTCAGTACCACCTCTATAATCTTAGCCCTCTACGTTTCTGTGTCCCCATGTGGCTCCAGGTTTTCCCAGTCAATTTCTTTGTGATTGAAGTCACCCACTACCAGTAACTTTGTCCTGCCTACCTGGAGTCTACCTGGAGAGAATTCCAGGGGTCAACGCCCCCGCGGCCCGGTCCGTGACCAGGCCTCTTGTTGGACCAGAGCCTGATCAACCAGGCTGTTACTGCTGGCCGCACGCAGTCCAACGTACGAACCACAGCCCGGCTGATCAGGTACCGACTTGAGGTGCCTGTCCAGTGCCTGCTTGAAGACAGCCAGGGGCTTGTTGGTAATCCCCCTGATGTATGCTGGGAGGCAGTTGAACAATCTTGGGCCCCTCACACTTATTGTGTTGTCCCTCAACGTGCTAGTGGCACCCCTGCTCTTCATTGGGGGAATGTTACATCGCCTGCCGAGTCTTTTGCTTTCGTAGGGAGTGATTTTTGTGTGCAAGTTTGGTACTAAGCCCTCGAGAATTTTCCATGTGTATATAATAATGTATCTCTCCCGCCTGCGTTCTAGAGAGTACAGGTTTAGGAACTTCAAGCGTTCCCAGTAGTTGAGGTGGTTTATCGCACTTATGCGTGCCGTGAAGGTTCTCTGCACATTTTCAAGGTCAGCAATTTCACCCGCCTTGAAAGGTGCAGTTAGTGTGCAGCAATATTCCAGCCTAGATAGAACAAGCGATCTGTAAAGTGTCAACATGGGCTTGGCATCCCTGGTTTTGAAGGTTCTCATTATCCATCCTGTCATTTTCGAGCAGATGCAATTGCTACATTGTTATGGTCCTTGAAGGTGAGATCCTCTGACATGAACACTCCCAGGTCTTTGACATTAGTTTTTCGCTCTATTGTGTGGTTGGAATTAGTTTTGTACTCCGATGAGATTTTAATTTCTTCACGTTTTCCGTATCTGAGTAATTGAAATTTCTCATCATTGAACTTCATATTGTTTTCTGCAGCCCATTTAAAGATTTGGTTTATGTCTGCTTGGAGTCTTGCAGTGTCTTCAACGGTGGACACTGTCATACAGATTCGGGTGTCATCTGCAAGGAAGACACAGCACTGTGGCTTATATCCCTGTCAATGTCTGATATGAGGATGAGGAATAGGATGGGAGCAAGTACTGTGCCTTGTGGAACAGAGCTTTCACAGTAGCTGCCTCAGACTTTACTCTGTTGACTACTACTCTTTGTGTTCTATGTGTTAGGAAATTATAAATCCATCTACCAACTTTTCCTGTTATTCCTTTATCACGCATTTTGTGTGCTATTACACCATGGTCACACTTGTCAAAGGCTTTTGCAAAATCTGTGTATATAACATCTGCATTCTGTTTATCTTCTAGAGCATCCAGGACCTTGTCGTAGTGGTCCAGTAGTTGGGACAGACAGGAGCGGCCTGCTCTAAACCCATGCTGTCCTGGGTTGTGCAATTGATGGGTATCAAGATGGGTGGCGATCTTGCTTCTTAGAACCCTTTCAAAGATTTTTATGATATGGGACGTTAGCGCAATTGGTCTGTAGTTCTTTGCTATTGCTTTACTGCCCCTTTGTGGAGCGGGGCTATGTCTGTTGTTTTTAGTAGCTGCGGGACGATCCCAGTGTCCATGCTCCCTCTCCATAGGATGTTAAAAGCATGTGATAGGGGCTTCTTGCAGTTCTTGATGAACACGGAGTTCCATGAGTCTGGGCCTGGAGCGGAGTGCATGGGCATGTCATTTATTGCCTTTTCAAAGTCATTTGGCGTAGTGATGATGTCAGAAAGGCATGCGTCTGTCAAGTTCTGTGGCACTCTCATGAAAAAATCATTTAGGTTTTCGATTTTCAGTCTGGTTAGTGGCTCGCTAAAGACTGAGTCATACTGGGATTTAAGTAACTCACTCATTTCCTTGCTGTCATCTGTGTAGGACCCATCCGGTTTAAGTAGGGGCCCAATACTGGTTGTTGTTCTCGACTTTGATTTTGCATAGGAAAAGAAATACTTAGGGTTTCTTTCAATTTCATTTATGGCTCTTAGTTCTTCCCGTGTCTCTTGATTCCTATAAGATTCCTTTAGTTTTAATTCGATGTTTGCTATTTCTCTGACTAGTGTCCCCCTACGTATTTCAGAGATATTGGCCTCCTGTAGCCGCTCCGTTATTCTGTGCCTTCGCCTGTATAGGGAGCGCCTCTCTCTTTCTAGTTTGCATCTTCTCCTCCTTTTCCTTAAGGGAATTTGCCTTGAGCAAACCTCAAGTACCACAGAGTTAATTTGTTCAAGACATAGGTTGGGATCCGTGATGCTTAGGCAATCTTCCCAGTTTATATCATTTAGGACTTGGTTTACTTGGTCCCACCTTATGTTTTTGTTATTGAAGTTGAATTTGGAGAAAGCTCCCTCACGGCTGATCACATTTTGTTGATCTGGAGCTCCCCGCATGCATGTCTGGACCTCTATTATGTTGTGATCTGAGTATATTGTTTTTGATATGATGACATTTCGTATCAGATCATCACTGTTGGTGAAGATGAGGTCCAGCGTATTCTCTAATCTTGTGGGCTCTACTATTTGCTGGTTTAAGGTGAACTTGGTGCAGAGATTTAAAAGTTCATGCATGTGTGAATTTTCATCTGAGCTGCCTCCTGGTGTTATCTCTGCTACCACATTGTTTGCAATGTTCCTCCATTTTAGGTGCCTGAGGTTGAAATCCCCCAGTAGCAAGATGTTGGGGGCAGGAGCTGGAAGATTTTCCAGACAGTGGTCAATTTTCAGAAGCTGTTCCTGGAATTGTTGGGACGTTGCATCCGGGGGCTTGTAGACAACCACGATGACCAGGTTTTGATTCTCGACCTTTATTGCTAGTACTTCAACTACATCATTTGAGGCATTTAGTAGTCTATATGGGGCATTCTGGCCACTTACGCCAGTGTGTCAAATATCACTCTGTTACTGTCATCATATTCTTGTCTTGGCCTCCTGCTAGTCTGCTGTGGGTTGTACATCACTGCAATTACCATCATGGAACCTCCAGACTGAAGTGTTCCTATTATGTAGTCTCCTGCTTCTCCTCTGTGTCCTCTCTCCAGCTCTTCAAAATCCCATTGGTTTTTGATGAGCAGTGCCACTCCTCCACCCTCTCTGTTTCCTGTGTTTTTCCTGAGGATCTGATACACGGTTGGAAAGATGGCATTTGTTATCATACCCGTGAGTTTGGTTTCTGTCAGAGCTATGAAGTCTGATGCTGCCTCTTTGACTCTTTCAGGCCACTTCCACTTGTTCGTTATTCCATCAGCGTTGGTATACCATACCTTCAGATTCCTCTCCAACACTGTATTATGGAGGTCTGTGGGGTGGGGGTCTGGCAGTGTACTGTGGGATTCTACAGCATAGTGTAGGGTGGGAGCTGTAAGTGTTGATTGTGGTTTGTGTTGGGATAGCGTGTTAGGCTGTGGGGTTCTGAGGGTGGTTCTGTGTGTGGTTGCGCTTGTTGCTCTGCCCGGCTCTGGTTGTCCTCAGCTGACACTGTTATTGTCTCTTCCTAGCCCCTTTCGTTTCTGTGTCCTCTCCCTCAGCTGCTGTTCTTGTTCTGTCGTGTGTGTGTGTGTGTGTGCGTGTGTATATGTATGTGTGTGTGTGTGTGTGTGTGTGTGTGTGTGAGTGTGTGTGTGCGTGTGTATATGTATGTGTGTGTGTGTGTGTGTGTGTGTACTCACCTAATTGTACTCACCTAATTGTGGTTGCAGGGGTCCAGACTCAGCTCCTGGCCCCACCTCTTCGCTGTCCGCTACTGGGTCTCTGCTCTCCCTGCTCCATGAGCTTTATCATACCTCGTCTTAAAACTATGCATGGTTCCTGCCTCCACTATATCTTTCTCTAGACTATTCCACTTCCTGACTACTCTGTGGCTGAAGAAATGCTTCCTAACATCCCTTTGACTCATCTGAGTCTTCAGCTTCCAGTTGTGTCCCCTTTTGTTTCTGTTTCCCCCTCTGAAACCTGCCTGTCACCTTGTTTTTCCCCCGCAGTATTTTGTAGTCGTTATCTATCTCCTCTGCCCCTTTTTCCTCCAGTGTTGTTAGCCAAAATTTCAACCTTTCCTCATAGGACAGCCCCCTGATTTGGAACTAACCTTTGAAAACCCTTTTGATTTCCAGTTTTTTACGTGCTTGACCGGGTTTCCAATTTGCATATTTAGTATCCTGACGTAACGGTGAATGTCAAAACCTTGTTAAGGTCGGATTTTTGGTTTCCAGGCCCATACCCCCAGTTATCTTTTTATGGGCCTCCGGAGACGGCTTGGCGTTATACTCCCCCAAGGTCTTTTCCTTTGCCCCGGTTTGTAGCCTTTTCCCGCCTAGCCTGTACTCGTCAGCGGCTTTTTCCCCTTTCCGATCTTCTGATTTGCATTTGTGTGTGTGTGTGTTACCCCCACCCACCCCAAAATTGGTGCAGGGGCCCCGACTCAGCTCCTGGCCCCCCTCTCACTGTCCCTGGGTCTTGCCCCCTTTCCCTTTAGCTCATCATACCTTTCTTAAACTATGTATGGTTCCCCCCCCCACTATATCGTTCGTTTTTCCCTTCCAAACCATGGCTGAAGAGGGGGGGGTGTGTGTGTGTGTGTGTGTGTGTGTGTTTGTGTGTGTGTGTGTGGGGGGTGTGTGAGTGTGTGTGTGTGTGTGTGTGTGTGGGTTTTGTGTGTGTTCACCTATTTTTGGGTTTCAGTGGTCGAGTCATAGCCCTGGCCCCGCCTTCATATTTCCAGGTCCCCCCTTTCTCCTGCCCTGAGCTTTATCAAACCCGTCTTAAAATATGATGGTTCCCGCCCCACACGTCGCCAGGCCATTCCCTTCCTGACAACTCATGACTGAAAAATACTTCCTAAAATCCCTTT